>JAMPIV010000231.1:0-212500 GCA_024509875.1 Oreohelix idahoensis
GCTTGTCTCTTTGCGTATCGCGAGGTGCAAACTCAAGCAACGGGGTATTCTCCTTTCCATGCTTGTTTTTGTCATTTGCAACAACGCGGGTCCTATGTCGTTAATCCACGACTTATTTGGTTGACGAGAATACTGAAGAGGAAACTCAATCCTCTTATGAGTATGTGATCTCTCTGAGAAAGAGAATCATAGATGCTTGTAGACTAGCTACTGCATCATCCGAACAAGCCAAAGAAAAAGCTCGTCTATTTGCAAACAAGTATAGACGTCTTCGCCAGCTCATACCTGGTGATGAAGCTTTTGTCTTACTACCTACGCATAACAATCGTCTTTTAATTACCTGGAGAGGTCCTTTCAGGATCATCTCAAGAATATCCGATGTCGACTACATCGTTGATGTTAATGGTAAACATAAAACCTTCCACATTAACATGTTGAAGGAGTATTACTCACGTCCTGATTATCTACAGTCAGTGTTTCAGGCAACTGACGATCCTACACCACCTATTCAACACTATTCTAGTTTGTCAGTCATCCAAGAAGAGGAATCTTCTTTCGATGATGTACAACTACCAATACCAGTTGTACCACTCCATTCCACTGAGAAATGGAATGATGTTACGATCTCATCTACTCTTTCGGCTGATCAACGTCAGCAAGTCTCTAATATTCTACACTCGTATGAGGATGTCCTCACTGACATCCCAGGTCATACGTCAGTCATCCAACATGACATTATTCTGACTGACGATACGCCTATTCGAGTTCGCCCATATCCTATTCCTTTACACTTCGTGATAAGGTTGATAAGGAATTGGATGAGATGCTCCAATTAAATATAATTGAACCATCTTCATCACCATATTCTTCTTCCATGGTAATCATTAGGAAGAAAGACAACAATATACGTCTTTGCGTAGATTACAGGAAATTAAACAAAGTTACAAAATTCGATGCGGAACCATTACCTCTTTTAGATGACTTATTGGAGAGATTATCTCATGCTACATTCTTTTCGAAATTTGATCTTTCAAAGGGATATTGGCAAGTGCCACTCACTCCTAAAGCAAAGCCATTCACCGCTTTCTCGACACCACGGGTTTTTTTTCAATGGAATTTTATGCCATTCGGATTAATGAATGCGCCAGCTACCTTTGTACGCATGATGCGTCGCATATTGTCTCATCGTCCCGATGTCATTACTTAAATAGATGACATCTGTCTTTTCAGTGACTCTTGGGATGAACATATTCAGGGTTTAAAATCTTTACTTTCTACCTTACGGGATTATAACTTAACAGCGAAACCTTCAAAGGCTTTTGTCGGTTTTCATGACATCTCATTTCTTGGTCACCGTATAGGTCCCGGTTTAATGTATACAGAAGACAGTAACGTCTCTAAAATTTTAAACATCTCAGCACCTAAGACAAAAAAACAAGTGAGGTCGCTCTTAGGACTAATACAGTTCTATTCTAAATTCATCCCTCATTTGTCTACTATAACTGCACCTTTTTCTTCGTTACTAAAAAAAGGCACATCTAATGTAATAAAGTGGTCGCAGGATCACCAAGCGGTTTTAGACTATATAAAACAATTTTTTTCAAATAAGCCTTTTTTAAGGTTGCCTAACAAAGATCTCACCTTTGTTCTTCGCAGTGATGCTTCTTCCTACGCTATTGCGGCAGTTTTGATGCAGGAATACGGAGGCACCTTATTTCCGGTTATGTACGTATCCAGAAAGCTCACAACGAGCGAGATGAAATATTCCGTTCTGGATAAAGAGCTTCTCGCTCTTGTCTGGGCAATCACTAAACTGGATCGTTATCTCCTCGGATCACACTTTGTGGTGGAGTCTGACCAGAAAGCTCTTACCGCACTGAATACAGGGAACGTTAAGTCATCAAAGTCAGCGCGTTACGCTATAGCGCTTCAACCGTTCCATTTTGAGATACGAGCTATTCCTGGAGTGCAGAATGTGTTCGCAGACTGTCTTTCAAGATGCCCAAGTGAACGTGTCGAAACTAAACCACTTCCAGATGGTGAACATCCTCACCGAAACATGAATAACTTTGTACATTGTTATTGATACTATATTAACGTTTTCTTAGTACGCGAACATTGGTACTACAGTAACTTTTTATTAATATGGCAACATTGTTAAGAGCTACAAATATACATTTGTTATTCCTATGGAACATATTACACTACATGGCGTGTGCGAGAATATAGTTTATCTTGTATGGAACATTCAGTACATCGTCGTGTCTATTACTAACTAGTTACAACTGAACATTGACAATGAGTGATACTGGAATTATTTAGAATATATTGTTAACTAGTTATTTGTTAGTAATTAAGGAATATATAAATTAGATTAATTCAACTTAATCTATTTGATTGATTATAAATCACACATCTACTAACTTTATTAGTTTCTCGCAATACGTGTATTCACGTATCCCACTACATGATATCTCACTTTTAGATAACTAGTCAAACTTACTAGTGTTAGAAAATAGTAAGTGTGTTGCTTCTTAAAGTGTTTAATTATGCTTTGTTTCATTTTGCATGTTGTATTTTAAAATTTCTCTGTTTTATTGATTCTCTTGTCATTGATCATCATCAGTGTTGCTGTTCATTTTCATTTTTGAAATCATATGTTTCAAATTTTTTTTGAAAACTTAGTTGAATTTTATTATCATTTTTTTTTTATGGTTTCTTCATTTTCATTTTTCAACTTGTTTTACTTCGAATATTACCACATCGTTCCAAAGTAGGTCGAGTGTGGATGTGTGCTTTAATGCATACTGTCATTTAGTTATATTGATTTCAATTTAATATTCTTTTCTTAATATGATATAACTTTATGCATTTCATATCTTGTTGTAGTTCTGACTCACCTCTCTCGGGTACTTAGTTCGAAAAAAATTAATAGAATTAATTTTTTAAGGGGAGGTGATAAGGTAGCTGTTACGTACATTTATTACCTAAGGGGGTAGTCTTCGGTCCTGCCAAATGTACGCACCAGTCTTGATATAGTTATATTATTTGTGCGGTCGAATGATTCGCGCACTGACGTGCACGAAGCAGTGAGTGTTGCTTTGGGACGCACGGGTAACCTAGTTGAGTAGTTTCTGACGTCATGATTTGAAGGGCAACATGGAACTTGTTTATGTCCATGATTGTTATATTATATTTGTATTCAATGGCATGTTTATGGAAAGCCATTTATTCTAGTGATCTGTATTGGTCTTCAGGTCGAAACCAATAGCAGCAATGTCACGTAAGTTATCGCCCCACTTCTTATTTAAAGCTGTATTATAAGGCCGCTCTAATACTAGTCTAGCGGGGAAGATGTTATTCCTAGAATGGATCTACAGAGTCGTTTGCCTTTAGGATTTGTATCGTAGAAGAAGGATTCCTACGAGTGGAAGAAGTTATTGATTACCTTATGCACATGTTTTAATATGCTGTTACAACAATGCCAGAAGCGTGGCATAGAATGGGAGAGGTTAGCCAACTGGAATCTCTAACCTGTTCGTATTATCGTGTATGACTTTGTTTGAAACTATATGCTATCTAACGTTATGTTTTGGAGAACGTATGGGATTGTGAAGTATGATATGGAAGATTTTATCCTGGAGTATGAATACGTTACCATGATAGACGTCCTTGAGAGAAGGTCAACGGACTTGAATGAGAAGAATATTATACGGTAACAGTTTGTGATCCTTAGTCACTTGAGTCAGAGGACTTTATGGTAGAGAATCTTCAGGAACTTTAAAAGTAATTACCATTATGCTGATGTATGATCTTTGCGCCTGTGACGATGTTAGTCTTGTCCACTCCGTCTGTGTCATGTTGAATAAAATCGATGTACAGTTATCACCGACTTATGTACTGCCAGTACTTGCCCAGTTCACTACTTGTTGAAGTTCGTTGGAAGAATATTGTTGACATTCGTTCATTTTAACCATTCGCGTTTGAAGCTACCTCTTCACCAGTATAAACTGTACTCAACCATAAAACGAACTCAACAGTAATTTGAGTTCGTTTTATGGTTGAGTACAGTTTATACTGGTGAAGAGGTAGCTTCAAACGCGAATGGTTAAAATGAACGAATGTCAACAATATTCTTCCAACGAACTTCAACAAGTAGTGAACTGGGCAAGTACTGGCAGTACATAAGTCGGTGATGACTGTACATCGATTTTATTCAACATGACACAGACGGAGTGGACAAGACTAACATCGTCACAGGCGCAAAGATCATACATCAGCATAATGGTAATTACTTTTAAAGTTCCTGAAGATTCTCTACCATAAAGTCCTCTGACTCAAGTGACTAAGGATCACAAACTGTTACCGTATAATATTCTTCTCATTCAAGTCCGCTGACCTTCTCTCAAGGACGTGACAAGAAATGAAAACTTCTAAAAATCAGAAAACCTGATAAAAATAGAAGAGAAAAAAGAAACAACCTTAATAATAAAAAAGAACGGGCGGGTTGAAAATAAAAATAACAGTCACTTTGCCACATTAATCATATGATTTCAATGGAAATGCATAGACTTACCCTATATCCACCATAAATACGCATAGTGAAGCATTTGGCGGTATTGTATCATTTGTTGCCATGGAAATGGCAGCCATATTGGATTCTATTGTTCTATTACAATTTGCTAAGGCTCTTTTTTTTATTTATTAAGCTATGAATACCACATTTAAATCGACTTTTTATCATTACATTATATTTTAAAACTTTCGTTAGATCGGATTTTCGATAACTTCAGTAGTTCTAAAGTTATAGGACTTTGAATTTAGTGTCTAAATTGTAACAAATGTTGCTACACTTTACATTATTTTTTCCAATAAATCAAAAGTTTGACCAGATATAAAATAAAACAGATCTAACCAATTTTAGAACGTTATGGACAATAAATGTCTAATCTCGTGGCAATTAATGAATAAATATGCACGTAATTAACAAATTAAGAATAGAAACATATAATATTATAATTTTTTTAAATTACTTAATTTTAATTCAGAAAATAACCAGCAGCATATCCAGCTTTCGTGGTCAACCCAGCCTCATGAATTGGGTACCAGAACAACTCTGGGAAGGTTAAGGCGGCCGGCGTGATGCTGACCACATCACCCCTAGTGTGCCGATGGTCAAGAAAATATGAGCCTAACACCATATTCCCAATATGCTTCAATGGTTGTGTAACGGGATCCTTTACCTACCCCTTTTCCAATATCCATCATCCTCTGAAGATTCATGTCTGGCTTTACTTTGGTATTCTTGCCTCAGTTCCTTCTTTGTCTTTGTTGGGAGCGGCGGTGCGGTGCGAGGCAGATTATGTTTAGTAATCATGGTTGTGGCATGAACTCCGCCTAGGCCGGTCCCAAGCCCGGATGAAAAAGGAGGAGGGCGGCCTGCATGGAGGTCGTAAGGAGGCAGCCCCTCCACCATGCAAAGGCACAACAGGCCAATCACCTGTTTGTCTTAAAACCTGATTATGCGAAACGTAAGAGAGAAAACCGGACTGATTCTAAATTCGACGAACTGGAACGAACTACGACTTATGGAACTTGGAACACAAGAAGTATAAATGGGAAAGAAGAGGAGCTGGTGGAAGAGATGAGGAAAGCAAAACTAGAAATCCTGGCTATTACCGAAACAAAGAAAAAAGGACAAGGAGTCATGGATCTCGATGGCAACACGCTGCTCTACAGTGGTGGACCCACATCTGAAAGAGCTAAAGGGGGCGTGGGTTGCATTGTGGCCAAAAATCAAAAAGATAGTATCAAGGGATGGAACTTTGTCTCGGAGCGCATTATGGTTGTAAAACTAAAAGAAGGAGAAACCATAGTCAACTTGGTCATAGTGTATGGGCCAAATGAGGATGAGAGAGCAGAGGTCAAGGAGGAATTCTTCGAGCTGCTTCAAAGGACAGTGGATGACTGCCTAGATGAAGTTATCATGCTCGGAGATTTTAATGCCAGAGTTGGAAATGACCATGCTAGATGGGGTGGAGGTATCGGAAGATATGGAGAAGATACTCTCAATGACAATGGAAAGCGACTCCTTAGATTCTGCAGTGAGCAGAATCTGATCATTACAAACACAAGGTTCCCCCATAAGCGCATACATGCATACACTAGATGTGAACCAATCAAGAATGAGAAGTCAGTGATCGACTATGCATGCCATTGTTAGGAGAAGCTCATTCAAATATGTCCGGGATGCTAGAGTCTGGAGGGGGCCAGAGATTGGAAGTGATCACTACCTGCTAACAATCAAAAGAACAACTGAAAGAGTTGCTCAGCCTAGGAACTGCCCAACATCACGCAAGAAACCAAGTAAACGAGCGGGAGAAATGAGCATTAGGACCTACAAGCTGAGAGAGCCAGAAATTAAGACCAGATATCAGGGGCTAATTGCTGCAGCGGTGAGCAACACAGAAGAACGACCTGATGACTTGGAAACCCTCTGGAATAAATTCAAGGATATCATAAAGACAGCTGCTGCAGAAGCATGCGGTGAAGTCCGACTTGGGAACAAGAGAAAGAGGACACCTTGGTGGACAGAAGAAGTCAAAGAGAAAATAAGAGAGAAGAAAATGGCATGGAAACAATACTTAGGAGCTAAAAACACAACAGGACAAATGGAAAAATATAGAGAATATGTGACACTCAGAACAGAAACACAGAACAAAGTGCTAGCAGCAAAACAGAAGTCCTGGGAAGAATTTGGAGAAAAGCTAGAAAAAGATGCACAAGAAAACCAGAAATTGTTCTATAAGACTCTAAAGAACATGAGGAAGGAAAAACAATGCCCTCTCAAATTTATAAAGGACAAGCAAGGCAAATTGCTTACTGCCCCGAAGGAAGTAATGGAAAGAATATTTCTCAGAACTCCTGGATGGTGAGCATGGTGAAGCATCAGAAATGATAACCACTAGCACAGAAAAGAAAACCAATGATGGTGAAGATGACATAAAGATGGAAGAACTGAAGGCAGCACTGGAGAAAATGTAGATGGGCAAAGCAGCAGGGCATGATGGTATAACACCAGAAATGGTTAAGTACATGGGAGCATCAGGCGACCTATTACTCTTAAGGGTTCTACAGGCAGCGTGGTACAACAAGACCATACCAAAGGACTGGGAGATTGCCTTCATAACACCAATTTTCAAAAAGGGTGACAATCGACAGTGTGGAAACCATAGAGGCATATCCCTTCTCAGTGTCCCTGGTAAAATCTACTCTAGAATCCTAGAGCAGAGACTCCGATGCCTAGCTGAGCCACAAATGGATGAGGTCTAGTGCGGATTCCGAGCAAACCGAAGTACTCAAGACCTAATCTTCACACTCAGACAGCTGAGTGAAAAGGCCCTTGAGTATAAGAGTGAGATCCATCTTTGTTTCATAGATCTGTAAAAGGCGTTTGACAGGGTCCCCTGGAGCAAACTTTGGGACTGTTTGGCAAAGAAGAACATTCCATCACCTCTGATTCATGCTATACAGAGCTTCTACAAGTCTTGCAGAAATTATGTCAGGACAGCAAACCATAAGTCAGAAGAGTTCACGACCACCACTGGTGTAAGACAAGGTGATATCCTGTCACCTTACCTTTTCATACTCCTCATGGACGATGTCATTAAGGCATGTAAGGAGAGAACAAGAAAGTATTCAGTGGGGTACTGGAAGATGAGACAGGTCTGTATTTCAGAGCTGGCATTTGCTGATGATGTTGCCCTGATTGCTAAATCAGAGGCACATCTCCAATCCAACCTGCAAGTCTGGAAGGAAGAGCTGGAGAAGAGAGGGATGGTCATAAGCAGCTCTAAAACAAAATCCGTGGTGATATCACGAGAAGAAAGAAGACATCAGATTAAGCTGGGAGAACAGATCCTGGAGCAGGTCGACCACTTTAAATACCTCGGAGCTATTATAGACCGAAAGGGAGGCATCAAAGAAGAGTTGGCCACTCGAAAAGCAGCAGTTGGGAGACTTTTTCAGGCCATAAATCGAGGATTCCTCAGCAAGAGAGAGGTTGATAAGAAAACGAAGATGGCTGTATACCGCTCCACCTATGTCCCAGTCTTGACATATGGATGCGAGTCATGGGCAATGACTACAACCCACAAAAGCAAGATCCAAACCTCAGAAATGAGGTATCCGAGGAAGGTGGTTGAAGTAACAAGAAGAGACATGGTAAGCAACCAGACGATACGTCAAGGCCTTAAATCCCACCCCCTGCAGACCCAAGTAGAACAGTCCCAACTAAGATGGTTTGGCCATGTCTACAGAATGGGAGAAGATCGGCTACCATGACAAGCATGGGAAACAAAGAGCCAGGGATCAAGACCCCCAGGACGACCCAGAGTCCGCTGGGAGGACAACATTAGACAATCTTTGAAGGACCGAGGACTAGAATGGAACCAAGCCAGGAGGAAGACAGCCGATAGGATTGTTTGGCGCTCTGTCATCCAAACCTCTACACCTTACGGTAGAAGAGGAACGACTAAGTAAGTAAGGATTGATTAAACTATATGATGCCGATTTATGACCTCTGGTCAATATTGACCAAAAGTGGAGATGGCATAAAGCAGTACTAACGGGGGCAACGATGTGTTTATTTCTGTGCTCCACAAGGTGGGGGGGACTGAAAAGTATTGATGATGATAACCCAACACACGAAGGAAAAAAAAAAAAGCTGACATCCTCCAAAATAATGCTATTAACATGCATACACTGACAAAATCCATCAGTTTCTGAAAGTATTATTACAGATTGAAAAATCAAAGATGTCGATACACGCAAGCAGTCTATCTGCCACGCACGAAGTATCGCGTGTTAACCAGGTGAATGACATGAAGAACTGGATCTACACTGTGGCTAATACAATATAAGCCTCGCGAAGTTGCTGGGGAAAAGGGGGAGGGGGGGGTGTGTCTCTGATTAGACAAAGACAGAACATGACAAGTTTCCTTAGGCATGTACAACATAGATGCGACCAATAAGTGGCTGTGCGTGAGGCTGGCAACCTCATCATGTCAAACAAATGGCTACAGCAACCTCAGCGTCTGTGGCCTAATGGATATGAACGCAGTTTCATAATCCAGATATACCAGGTTCGAAACCTGCTGCAGGCGGTTTGGTAGCAGATCGCTTTGTGTGGATTTTTAACAATGGTATAAGCGCCGTACCGTTCAGAAAGCAATGGCAAACTACTGAATGAAAAAATTGCCTAGAAAAATCACAAACAGCCAATAAAAGCTGGGGTTGATTGCCACGTCCTGTAAAGGATAAGCAACTAACTAACAGCAACCACAGCGTGAATGCTTGGTGCAGGTTCCTGTATGGGGGACCAGCTGAGGTGGTTCCTCTCCAAGCTCCCATTAGGAGGAAAAAGAAAATGATAATATTACAATATAAAATACAAATGAAAGTCGGAAGTAGAGGTCAATTAACATAATTAATGTGTAGTCCCAAAGAAAGAAGGCCATGAATACATAACCAAGTCAAAGGGGAAAATGCGTTTATCTGAATGAACTGCTTTTAAAAAACATAGGAGGACATAGAACGGAAGAAAATAATGTGCTTCCAACACAAATCGACAATGTAAATAACAGTAAACATAAACAAAGAATCATGAAAAGGAAGAACAGGAAATTAGATTGTGGACGAATATATAAAAAAAAATTGTGAATAAATGAGAAGGCAGCAATATTTTTGTTAAAAGAAAGGACTCAAAAGTGGGCATGCTATTACTATATATTTTTTTTTTTGGTCGGTCTCTCTTTTCAAAAACAATTGGCCGAAATGCGCAGAATGAACCAGAGCTGGGGCACTGCATGAAGGATGGCCGCCGACCGAGCAAAGTGGAAGCAGTTTGTTGCTGCCCTACAAGACACCACCAGGAGTGATGGCCACTAACTGCTTTGACAATTGGCGGCTAAGGATCAAAGAAGAAGAAGACATGCTGTTTGGGTCTAGAAGTCCAATGATACTTTAAATATATTTGTTTCATTAATGAAGACACATAACAAATATCATGCTCAAATGAGTTATAGGGACCCAAAGATGCAGCAATAGTGAATGCAGTCAGCGACCCATAGCTTGACTGCTTGCATCAGGATCAGCGAACCAGAGCTGGTCAAGACCGTACTCCACCTCCACGTGGTGGTCCTGGAAACAGTCTGCAGCAGTGCAGTCTGGCTGAGCGAGTACGGATCGCAGAGGGAAGGCAAACCCGGTCTAAAAAAATGCCGTGCTGAAGTCGGATGTGTCGACCGAAAGGTGCAGATATCACAGCTACGGCGTAAACAGACACAACACAACCACCGTCCTTTTCAGGGCAAACGAGGAAGAAGAAGAAGAAAATGAGTTATAACGACGATATATAATGTGCCTATAATTTTAGATGTATGTTGAATTATCGCTATTTGCTTCTGGTATTTTCCCTCCTGAAGTATTACTGTATACAGATGTACTTCTTCAAGTACCAAGACTGGTGGAATAGGCGATCAGATCTCTCCACAACTTTGTGTCTCCAGTACTGTTTATTAATACTGCTGCTGACTTCTGTCTATGCCATGATGTCAAACTGTCCAGTAATTCATTCAGTATTTCCCGCTGTCACAATATATTCCATGTTTCATCTACTTGTAACATGTCCAAATAAAGTGGATTGCTTCCTTTTAACCTGAGTAATAAGTTTCCTGTGCGCATTTGCCTCTTTCAGGACATCCACATTACTCGTATGTGTAAACCCACATTTCTGTGGCCGTTAAAACTTTTTCTATTTATTTACTAAATGTCCACGATTCACTTCCGTACATCAGGTAGCTGTTACACCGATAAAATGACATCTGAACAGCTGCTGCAAAAGTGCCCAACACATGAAGAACAGGGAAAGCACATAAGACCGGCACCAGTACCACATCTGGACAAACTCTATAGAGATACCACCAACCTCGGACAACCTCTATAGAGATACCACCAACCTCGGACAAACTCTATAGAGATACCACCAACCTCGGACAAACTCTATAGAGATACCACCAACCTCGGACAAACTCTATAGAGATACCACCAACCTCGGACAAACTCTATAGAGATACCACCAACCTCGGACAAACTCTATAGAGATACCACCAACCTCGGACAAACTCTATAGAGATACCACCAACCTCAGACCGACCACTGCTTTCTTTAAACTTATTCAAATCGACGTCTAAAGGTGTACAAGGAAGACGTGGGGGTTTGGTTTTATAAAACACTGAAAAACTCTCTTTCTTTGTTCCATTATCAAATATTTTATTGTATATAGGGTAAATGAAAATGTCCAACCCGTGTGTGTGCGTTTTTTTTTTAAACTGTGTCCCAAAAAGGTAGATTTTTTCATATCTGTTAATTTGTAAGGGACAGTACGAGGGGAGGGGGGGGGGGTGTTTGGAAGCGTGGGTATGCGGGTTAATAATGAACTTATTCTTAATCTGACATCAGTAATATGTATTACTAGTACATGTAATCTGATCATCAGAAATAGTTCCTCTCCGTCAGACAATAATTTCAGTCCATTAAGTAGCATGTTCTCATTTTACACGCATGTAATACATAAAAGATTTTGGTGTGCTATCCTTCAAAGCTAAGCGGTTAGACCGCTTTCCCTGCGGCACAATTATCAGGTGCTGGGATCGAAGCCTGGTAGCGTCACGCTCCAGTCTATCCAGCTGTAAATGGGCATCTGCTCTTTAGTTCGGGACTCACCAACCATGAAGGGAGCTGGTCACCCCCACGTCATATGGAAAGCGAAGTCTCTAACACTTCACTCCCTACAGCAGTATTTACTATGGGACCGACTATCTTTGCCTTAATCGTATATTCTACAAACACGAAGAGACGAAATGGATATGAAGCCTATCAAGTAACCCATTCCTTCTACGTAAAAAATGTCGGACGTCGGTGTGCCTAAATCTCGTTCTGGGATTTAAAGCGGTGTCAACGTGACTTACATTGATACAAAAGTCATGCATAAATAAAATTTCATTTTTGGATGTAGGTAAGTCATTTCCTTTACATCCAGAAACGTTGTGGGATTGAAACATTACAGAGGGAATGTGAAGTCAAATGATTCGCGTCTGAAAAGCCATGCACTTGTAATGGACCAATGCACTTGTAATGGATCAATGCACCAGAGACTAAGATGTGATGTGTAACCTAGTACGGGCTTTCTCGTGTGCAATGCGCATGTATAGTTCTGTCTGGTGCTTTTTGCTGCAAAGAAGGAAAACTGGGCCCGCCACGATTGTTCTATCATTATCACCATTTCAAATTTGTTTGCTCATTATGGAACCACTGCTGTTGGGCCCCCCCCTTTGCAGAAAGCCTGCGCTGAACCATTCATACTCTCTTATAGTTGTGGCTTCAATTTGTTTTACATGAGGATGCCAAGTCTAATGAATAACCTCATGTTAATCGCCTTCTACAACATATAAGAGGGAGGAGTTGGCATTATTTCCTTGTTTCCTCAGAGGCCCCCGAGAACGACACGGAGCAGGATAATTTTATAAATCTTAAAAATTCTAAAGAAAATATTCTGAAAGAGGCCAGGGCAGACTGAACAGATAGCAGGTAGTCCTCTTTCATTAGGCACGTGATGGGATGAAAGGCGAACGCACTGGTAAAGGGGACAACCAAGACAGAAGATACTGGACAATGTAACGACACGGTATTGGAAGTCAATAACAGAACACCCTGACTGTCAAAAGTGGAGAGAACGATTAATTTTTTGTTTCAATGAAGGAAAAAAAAAATCCCATTTAACCTGTGATGGGTTATAATTAGGATACTGTGATGTATAATGGAAAGAGAGCCTACAGTAATCTGACAGGCTTGTAACCTAGTAGCGTTCTATGATTTGCTAGCAAAACCACGCATTTTCCTACCTGTGTTTTTACTTACACAAGCGTACTTTTCGTCCCACCTCTTTTTCTGTGAACACGAGCTAACGCAATGTTTCCAAACTGCATGACCTGTCAGTCATAACAGGTAGCGAATCAGGTTTGTTTACCTAGTTTTCTCACGCGAGCTTATCTGTCAATCATACGATACCTGACAGACGGCACGTGAAAAACACAGAGTCTTTGAAGTCCACGAGGGGAGATCCAGGATTTTCCTGAGTGCGCTATGATGTCGTTTCACGGGCAAAAATCTTCGAGAACCCCGTTACACGGATATAAGTCTTTGATGGCGGTCTAACGCCCGAGAAAGGCCGACCGTAAACTTTTATCTGGGGAACCCATATTTCTGATTCTCCGTTACTCACACAATAGTGCGAAAAGTAACATCATCTATAGATCCGAGAAACATAATGATATATAAACTGTGTTTTCTCAAACCTGCTATCAGTTGTAACTCAGAATTTTTGGATAGTCTAAGCATGTAGTTCTAAAACCATTGTGGGAAATGTGTTAATAGCATTCGTGGGGATCTTTCATTCTGATTTTCTGGTAATAGAAATTAGTGTTTACGTGTTTAAAAGGGTTACCTTTTACCAATTAAAAGTGTTAAGCTTTTACCATTATAATTCACTTAAGAGTTCTAACTGTTAAAACCAGTGAAATAAAATAACGCGTAGCTATTTCATACCAGATGTTCAGTTATAATGTTAATTTTCACCACACGCTTTCTCACACAAGAAGAGACGGTTTTAGTTGACTGATTTATATGTTAGGCGCGACTGATAGTGACAGAAAAGAATTCACGTTCTATTTCATTGTGCGTATTTATTATAAGTGCCTATTATTTAATAGCATACGACTAAACTATCAGACGCCGACCAAATTAATAGGCACTTAACGACCGGCGATAGTTTGTGATAATTGACAATTGTACGCTGATCGTTAAGCGCGAGCAAGAAGGGGGAGAGTCGCATAACTCATCCGACCTGAAAACTCAGCGCTAGCGACGGGCGATAGGGTAGGCTAAAGACACCGTGTGCCTTTTAAATTTAATCAGGACCGACGGAGTGGATAAGAGATCGTCTTGTCCCCGTCTGTGTGCATTTATATAGCTATAATGTTGTCTTTTCTTGGCTTGTGCGTCACCAATTTCATTGGTGAGCAAGTATGTGCCAACGATACATGAGAAACATTTTAACTTGTAAATTTAACTGGACTTACGAAACCCAGCAGTAATTTTTCAATTTTATCAGCCCACTGGGGTGGTGAAAACAATAACATTCATTCCCGATTTCTGACAGTCGTATTCAAGCGTAGCATCCAGAATTTACGCAACTGTAACATTTTTAGCAACCAGATGTTTCCCAATACTGGAAGTATTTTCCTCTTTTAACTGTGAACCCCAAGATCACGTTTCTACATCAACTATTGGCGGTGACATATTGTTCATCCAGGAAAAACCCACACCAGATTCGGCGTTCACCTCACTAGTCTTTATCTGACAGAGGATGGACTGGGGCTAATTTAGGAAATAAACCTGACATTTTATATAGTCAGGAAAAATTGTAATTCCAAGGGATATCACCAAGAGTAGGTAAGGGTGATTGAGTGGCCACTGTTTGAAAGAGAGAGTGAATATTTTTCTTTGTTACAGAGACTTTACCAAAATTGGATTTGCTTAAACTTGTTAACTTTACTGGGTAGCCTATAGTAGGAACTTGTTTCTTTACTGTCTATTCTGTAACATAGTGCTAACCTTTGACCTTTGGGTTATTAACTTTTTAGGTTCTTTTCTCCATAGGGGGAGGGCACAATTATTCTGCTATTTCATATGTATGTAAATCTTTTTTTATTTGATCTTTCTTTAGATATTTGATGATGTCAAGTTTAAATGATAATAAACAACATAAGAAACTTAACTTTGTGTGTTGGTCAGACCCATACCCAATTAACCGTAGTTTTTCACGTTTGTGTGTCTTGTTGTCACATAGCTGTGTGTGTGTGTGTGTGTGTGTAGTTAAACTTATATTTATATGTATGAGGAGGGCAAGGTTGTCTTGTACTAAATTATAGTCGTATAGATAGGCTGGAATAGAGAAACTGACTCATTCCATAACATATTTTGTTCCTTAAACTATCACCCGTGAAATCTATTTCTCACACCTTTTTTTCTCACGTACTTATCAACATCCACTCTACTCAGACGGGACAAAAATAACTCACAACCTATCTGTACGACAGATACATATTGATTCAATTTAATAACTGTGATTTCCGATGTCTGAATATGACATTCATTTCATTTCTACAGTAAGTCCAAATAGAGTAAATCAAAATTGTCAAATTGTATGTCCTTCCCTGTCGCAAAACGACAGTCTCTCACACCTGTCATGCTGTTAACAAGGGGGAGGAGGGTGGGAAAGCCCGGAATGACACCCAATTCACTAATCATCTGTCATCATCAATATGCATTACTAGAACCTCACCAGACACTCACTTTCCCTCCACGAATGATACCTTGCGCCAGTCTACATAAGGTATGTGAACGCGACAGGACTTAATAAATTTTTAACTGTGACGAGATCACCAGTTGAGCACTTTTCATAACTGTCGTTCTCTCCGGCAGTATCACTTCATTTCTTCATTTTCCACACTCATCGTCCCATTATTTGCCATATTTTATGCACTTACATGTTTGCTCTGACCATTAACTAGACTTGTTTACGTTTCGCCAGGTGAATCGTAATAATACAATGCTAATTAGACAGGTCAGCGGATAATACTTTTATCATTTAAGTCGTCTAGCCACCTTTGATAGAGACGATCTTTGTTGACACAAGGTGGTCGCGCACGATCGATGGAAAGAAAGTCAGATTGGCTGTCTAAGAAATCCGTCTGAGGAAAGTACGCAAACACAGGTGGTATATGTAATCGCTTCCGCTGGACCTCTGTATCTCTGTATCAAGATTACATATCACCTTTCAGACGAGGCTATATGAGCGGAAATTAGTTCACTGATGTGTTTGTCAGTTTGCATAAAAGTGCAATCGGAAGTATTATGACATATGTGGAAGAGGTCACGCGTTTAAATATTAAAATTTGATATTTTTAAAACACGCGGGAGATATGATTTAACACCCCGACCCACACAGTTCTAAAGAGATTACCATTGGTTTAATTTGAGAGCCGGAATAGACTTTGACTTTCATTGGAAAGCTGGTCTAAAAGTACAATCTGGGCTTTGAACTGAGAAATGGAAATATAACCTAGCGAAATCGGAGACACAAATCAGACTACATCGCAACGTCAAATTAGCAACTCCCAGGAGCCAGAGAGACATCGGACTAAGAATTCCAAAATTATGAGTGACAGATCAAAGTATTTGGGCGTCTTTATAACTTAAAAGAGAACCCGCATTTTAAAATACAAAGACTGGATACCTAAGGAATCAGAATCAAGTCATGAGAAATAATGAAATTTCCCAGACCAGTGTTCGAAGCATCTACAGGGTGTTTCAAAAAGAATATCGGTATATTGAAGGTGTATAGTTTTGGTAATTGCAAACTTAAAAATGTTTGGTTTACACCAAACGATAGGTAAACTGTCCGAGTTTGGACAGTTACCCGATTTTAAAAAATGTTTTTCACTTCAGCCGCTAGACGGCGCAAGGAATGAAAATGGCGACGCCACAGCAGAAGTCGTTTTGTGTATTGCAGTTAGCTAAGTCACAATCGGTAATCACAGTGGACTACCGTTTAGATGTGTGCCGTGTAACACAAGGGGCAGACATTGAGGGATTGTAATGTAAGAGATTAAACTTTGGATGGCCACTCGAAAAGCAGAAGCTGGGAGACTTTATCAGGCCATAAATCGAGGATTCCTCAGCAAGAGAGAAGTTGGTAAGAAAACAAAGATGGCTGTATACCGCTCCACCTTTGTCCCAGTCTTGACATATGGATGCGAGTCATGGGCAATGACTACAACCCACTAAAACCAGATCCAAACCTCAGAAATGAGGTATCTGAGGAAGGTGGTTGAAGTAACAAGAAGAGACATGATCCGCAACCAGACGATACGTTAAGGCTTAAAATCCCACCCCCTGCAGACCCAAGTAGAACAGTCCCAACTAAGATGGTTTGGCCATGTCTGCAGAATGGGAGAAAATCGGCTACCACGACAAGCATGGGAAACAAAGAGCCAGGGATCCAGACCCCAAGGACGACCCAGAGTCCGCTGGGAGGACAACATTAGACAATCTCTGAAGGACCGAGGACTAGAATAAAACCAGGCCAGGAGGAAGACAGCCGATAGGATAGTCTGGCGCTCTCTCTTCCAAACCTCTACACC
This sequence comes from Oreohelix idahoensis, assembly GCA_024509875.1. Classification (NCBI taxonomy): domain Eukaryota; kingdom Metazoa; phylum Mollusca; class Gastropoda; order Stylommatophora; family Oreohelicidae; genus Oreohelix; species Oreohelix idahoensis. Next base: position 17,325 of record JAMPIV010000231.1, read on the forward strand.
TCACGGTAGAAGGCGAATGACTAAGTAAGTAAGAGATTAAACATTGACAGTTTGTGGCAAAGTGGGATGATATAAATCTTTATAGGGGACTTAGTGTACTGACTGAGATCAGCTGTGAAGGTATCTGTATCTAATAGGTGTAGTGTTTTACAGATAACCTTACTTGCTACCACATGTATACCTCAGTCAGAATTATTCTGGAATATGGTGATGACTACGTTGAATGTCTAGGGCAGTGGTGGCCAAGCTAAGGTTGGCCGAGGGCCAGATTTTGGTAAAGGGTAACACCCGAGGGCCAGACATATAAAATCCTTAAAAAATAACGTTCTGATATATATATATATATATATATATATATATATATATATATATATATATATATATATATATATATATATATATATATATATATATATATATATATATATATATATATATACATATATATATAATGAACCACGTACAGAAAGCAACGGCAAACTACTGTACTGCACATCTGCCAAGACATGTACCGTATACCAGTCCTCGAACTGAAATTACTGTTTAAAAAAATATAATGAATCTGATGTTTTAATTTGTTTTGTAATTTGTAATTTGACATGTAATTATTTATTTCAAACATACATTTGTGTGTTATTTCATTGTGAAGAGTGTGGCTTCAATCAACAATAAGAGGCCGACCAAAACAAGTTGGCGGGCCGGTCAAAACATGTTGGCGGGCCGGATCTGGCCCGCAGGCCGTAGTTTGGCCACCGCTGGTCTAGGGTATGTATATGATGAAGTGTAAGTCACAACAACAACAGACAGATAAACAATTTAATTTATTCCACCACACTTGACAACACTGTGACACTCACACACATTTAACACTCTATAAGACTATCTTAAATGAGGCACTGGTAAAGTTTCAAATATAAATATGTATTAATTACTTTCACTAATATATATGTCCTGATTCAACTACAAAGTGAACCAGGAATCACAATCAATTGTAATTACAATTTATATGTACAGAATGTATCAATATGAACCTTGTAGTGACATATTTTATTAATATTATCCTATGTGTGTCAGTTGTGTAGTAGTAATATGAGGTAATACTGGTTTTGTTTTTTCAAGCTATGTTGTTATTTGTCATCATGACTTCAAGTGTTTGTTTATCTTGGAAATAGTATGGGGAAAAGTTCACAGTTCCTATCAATTTAAACACTGTATTTTCCCTCTGTTTTATTATAAAGTCAGATTTTGAGGGGAGGCATAATGTTGAGCTCCTCTGGCCACAGACGCTTATCTTTCGTGATGGCGGCAGGAAGAGACTCCTCTGCTCGATAGCCTCCCTGTGTTCTGGAGACACCTCACTGGTCACTATCTGGACCCAGGAGTATGCTGTCAGCCTCTAGGTTCAGCAAAGCTCAGACCAGGTGCTGCTCAATAACTTTAGGACCACGGTCCCTGAAACAAGAAGGTTGTACCTCCTATTTCAGAACTAATTTATAATAAATTTCCAGACTGAACACAATACATAACAAACACTGAGTTCAGAGTGGTAGGCCAACTGCTATCTTCATCTGAAACAATTTTCACCAGTATACTCCTCCCTAATGGTTACTACGCCTCTGCAATTCCAGCATTATTTCTTTCTAGTCAATAAGATAGGTGTCAGTGTACTGTTTGGCAATTCCACGTAGTTTTACTTTCCTCCGACACCTTCTGTTCAGGTTGGAGCACTATATAGGCTTTACCTCATGTTCGCTACTGAACCACACATATATACAGACATAAATTATCAATTTACATTCAATTTTCATTAAAAGATATCAAATATTTCAAGCTTACCACAATTCATGGAATAATACACAGTTACGTTGACTGGCAATGAATATAGCACAATTTCGATCTGCCGATGTCCCAGGCTTTTATTTTGAAAAAAATATGCACTGGCGCTCAACGCACTGGTTCTTTAGTAAGTTTATTTGAAAATGTGGTGCTGAACTAACGCTTCAATTTGCCTATATTGGCGGGTCTAACCAATCGAGCCATGTTTACACAAGCGTTTGAAAAAAAAGTACTCCTACTCACGTTTCCCTAACAACAAAGAATCAATATTTATAGCCCGACTAATCGTGTTTAGCCTTACATTTACTTTCCGCCAATCAAATAGGAGGTAACATGGGGACCTATTTCCCGTACAATGGTGGTGTGAAAATCTGCCACTGAGCGATTCTGATTTTGGTGTTGTCTGACATCCCTCACTATTTTTTTTGGCTATAATTTGTTAATTCCTAGACTATTTGCGTAACGTTTAACATATTCTTTGTCAGCAAGTCCTAAGGAACCCAAATATATAAATTTAATGGGGCTAAGGGGCTGCGTTCAAAATATGCATTTTCTTCTACCTCCCGTTCACTTCGATCGATGTGGTGTCTGGGTACTGTAATGTTTTCAAACGTAAACCAGTATAATGTCATGTTTCCTAATAAGCGTTTGTAAGTTTTTAAAACCTAACTCTCGTATGGGTAGTGTTTTTTATCACTGTCGATTTGAAAAAAGCTAGTGCTTGTGGCCTTACACGCGTGTTAGGGGTGGCATTAATTGTGTATCGCGAGACTGTGGTAGTATTGCCTGCATTCCTGCTTTCAGTCCCTCCCTTTCTTTCTATCCTTAGTCCATCTGTCTTTCGTTTATGGTAACTTAGTGTATAAAATGACATGAATGGAATATTAAATATAGGTCAGCTTGCGTATCTCAATGTTTTTCTTAGAAAGGTAGTACACGTTTTATCGTAGAAAGCGGGTATTGAAGCAGTAGGCTTTTACTATCAACGTGAAACGTTACAATTTGCAGACGAAGGAGAAAACAAGGGGGATTTCGAGTACAGTCATTGTGACAGCACTGTTCTTTACCATTCTTCTTTCCTTTTATTAAATTTATTTGTTAGGCTTTACATTTACGTTTTAATTTATATATGTGGATTAGAATTTCACACGACACAGTTTTACTTTCTTTTGGTGCAAACTGTAAATTTGTAAGTGTTCAATAACCAAAGTTACATGCATCTAAAATACCGATATTCTTTTTGAAACACCCTGTAATTAAAGTGCTGTGTCCATACATCTGTGCGGGGAGATTGTACATCCCATTTGGGTTCATGGTACGAAGCTGCAAGACTAAAGTTTCTACGCCACTAGTTGTGAGTCAAGAGCAGGGATTCAACACTAACCACATACATTGGACGAGTTGTGTGGAGAAGTGCCCTCATCACAAAAGAATTGACGAAACCACGGCTGCAGGACTCACTTAGACGAGCTAAGATCTTATTAAAGGAAACAGAAAAAGGAAAAAATTGTTTATAAATTCTCACCCAAGTCTCAGTGAAGACAATTTTATATGCATCTAAAATTCACCATCATTCCATCGTTATTTTAAGCTGTTAAAGGTAAATTGATTATTACATTTGTTACATGTTATTTTAAAACAAAACAATCATTGTTGATTCAGTGAATATAATTATGAAAGCAAACATATGAGCAAGACTCTTTAATATATATACATCTAGACATATACTTACATCTATAGAGCAAATACTTATAAAAAGAATTTCGCTGAATTTACACCAGCTGGGGGCTTGAACGGGCAAAAACCATTGCTTAATTCTTCACGAAAGGCGACGGATCAGATATAAGTTAATAGTGCTCTGCCCTATGCAGCATTGTTCTTGATTTCTGAAAACATCTTGTGGAAACTCTTTTGAGACAGAAGCATCATTATCCTTCTATCTACAACTCTGCCAAGAGTAATCTTGTGCGAAGGTAGACACCTTTGAAGACCCATATTAGATACTCTTGAGTGTTGGCCACAGCTGGATCACTACTGCAGAGCTAAGGGGAGGCAATCCGTGACAATAACCCTACACATAACAACATACACTCACATTCCATTGCTACGGCTATATTTCCTACTACAAAGAGATTTCGTGCGTTGGGCCATATCATATACATTCCTCTGCGATTTCCCCCAATCATCGACGCCCTTTGATGTTTGTTTATCATTTGGTGCATGACCTATAGACACGGCCTCTCTGGGTATATCTTTATTTTATGTTTAATTTCTGAGTTTCTTCATGTTAGTTCCGCTTTCCTTATGTTTGTATCCCCGCTCTTCTCAATTTGTTACATATTGCTCACAACTCTTACCCTTCAATATGATTAGTTGGATATAAATGCTATCTATGCCAAAAATGCCCCCCTTTCCTTTTCTTTTTTTATCTCTCTCTCACCCCAACCTCTTCAAAATCAAGGTCTTCTATATTTGGTCATACGTCCTAATATAACCTTAGCGTCCTGTTTCTAGGTTGAACAGGGGCGAGCCTCGCAGAAACTAAGCAAATTTTTATTGAAAAATGTGTTCACATTTAACATTTAATTCACTAAAGTACTTTACATGATAAGAACACACACGCACATTAAAAGAAACATGAAGCAACGACTCTATAAAACATATAAGCAATAAAACTTTTACGGCGACAACAATAGTCAGCACTCTTGTGAAGATTACCTTTAACTAAAGTAAAGGAAGCCGCGCTGGTGTAATGGCTACGACGTTGTACTGGCGACCAGGGGTTCATGGTTCAATAAATTAATATGAAACAAATATAAAGGTATGTTATCAGGCACTCGCAGGAAATAAAGAAGTAGAACACCAGACAACAGAAAAACAACAGACATGAGTGGCTTACCAATATGAAACAAATATAAAGGTATGTTATCAGGCACTCGCCGTCGGCGTTTGAAGAAATGTTTACGACCGGAAATTTGACTGAATAACCTGAACGGCTCCTGCACATAAATCCCGTGTGGATGGGAAGGAGCGAAGCTCCTGACCGGGTTGGAAGGAAAGTCCACTGACCCCCCAGCCTCGCAATGACATGTCATTGGGCCGAAAGAGCTGGAAAGCTCGAGTGCCGCTGGTTATATAATAATAAAAAATAAAAATAAAAACTAAAGTAAAGTTCAATCAATTATGCGCATTTTAAATGAATCTTCAACTCAAATGTCAAGTCACTACTAACGTATGTCCCTGAAACATCGAACAGAATACAAACCACAACCAAGAATCACAGATCTGTACATATGGGTGCTAGCGCAGTGCAGAAGGAATACAATGGTATGACAAAAACATGAATCTGGAACTGAAGGAAAGAATAAGACCTATAACAGTAGAGCAGTGATTCTCAACCTGTAGGGGTCGCGGAAAACACCCCTTATGTCTACCATAATTAAAGTTTTAAGCGGCATGTCTTTAGATCAATCAATCAATGCCCTTTAGCTACCCGAGGAGCATAGGCCTTCAACAAACCCATGCCAAGTCTTCCTGTCCTGTGCCATCCGCTCAAGTTCTTTCCATGTTTTCCTCATCATTTTCACCTCTGTATCCAGTTCTCTTCTCCGTGTGTTTTTTGGTCTACCTCTGCCTCTCTTTCCCTGTGGATTCCAGAACAAGGACTGCCTTGTAATGTTATCAACAGGTTTCCTCAATGTGTGTCCTATCCATCGCCAGCGTCTTCTTCTCAAGTCTTGTTCCACTGGCACTTGTCTGGTTCTTGTCATTAATTCCACATTTGTGACTTTGTCATACCATTTCAGTCCCTCTATTCTACACAAGCACCCGTTTATAAAAGTCTGTAGCTTTTTAGTTGTTATTTTTGTTGCTCTCCATGTCTCAGAGCCATAGATTAGGAACTGACGACATCTTAGTTGAAAATTCTTATTTTTGTGTTGGACTTGATTTCTCACCCGTGTGTTACCGAGGCCCGAAAGGGGAGCAAAGAATAGTAACACTGTACCCTACCATGCATGTCGTAAACAGCGACTAAGGGGGGTTGGGCATGGGGTTGGTTACCCCATCCCTTAAAAAGACTTTTTACCAAAAAACGTCATGTCTTTAGATGAATTCCTATAATGAATTTTTCACTTGTCAATTTTGGTACATGGATCGCCAGCTTCATCAACTGTGGAATTTGTGTCGCGGTCGCAAAAGGATGAGAACCACTGCAGCACAGGAAGAGGTGAGTAAAAAAAGACATTGACGACAGATGGGATATATCTTTAAAATTTTTTTTTTTTAAAGTTTATAGATATATAAGGCAATCCTTTTTCTGGATTTCCCGAGGTAAGAGACAAATAGGGAGATTTTTAAAATCACATAGAGAAAGGATTTTGGAGACAAGCATAAAAGGAATAAATATGGAGAAACCGCGAACGAAGATCGTGTACACTGTACCTGGTGCTCTGTTACTCAATATGTTCTCCGCATAGAGATTAAGCGCAGAGCCCTTTGGCAGGCAAGGGTGATTCCTTGACAATACACCTCAAAACCATAACACAATATTCAGCACTATCACCACGTGCCGTGCCGGGTAACGTAAGAGATCAATCTGTCTACAACCCCAAGCCTATGTTGTCTGCCTGTGACCTCTGTTGGAAACTTCCTCCTATGGCGTGCTGTTAGTCCAGCTTTTTTTTGTTTCTGGTCTTCCTATGTCTCTTCTTCCTTCATCATTTTCTGCTGATTCTATCATTTCTCTATTCGTTCTTTCCTAAGTATGGAACCGTTGCTGTAGCTGGTCCTATTCTATGAAGCCTGCACCAAAGAATTATTGTGCTCTTGCAGCAGTGGTGTTCCCATAGCATTCTGTTTTACATGACGAGACTACCATGCCTCACCCCACGCACAACGTCATATCAATACCTTCTTACGGCATACATGAAGTAGTAGTAATCCTATTCTTTCTTTGTCTCCTCAGAGCCCCCCCCCCCCCCACCCCACGGAACTACATGGGGTCATGTTGGTACGAGGGCTAGTCCAAAATCAAGATCTGATTGGCTGGTAAAAATAAACTGGTTGCCATAGATTTTTTTTCTCTATTTTTGATTATCTTTACCAACCAATCGGAAGTTGATTTTGGAATAGCCCTCGTATAATGTGTTCCAGTTTTACCCTTCTATATGCTTATCAAACCTATTTATTGACAGCTTCGACCTATCTTCACAACGATATGATTTCGCACCCCCCCCCCCCCCCCCCCCACGTCTACCCCACACCCGGACACCCCCCCCCCCCCCCCCCCCCCCCCCCCCCCCCCCCTCCCCCCCCCCCCCCCCCCCCCCCCCCCCCCCCCCCCCCCCCCCCCCACCCCCCCCCCCCCACACTAAACCTTGTTACGTCAAGGCCTAAAATCCCACTCCCTGCAGACCCAAGTAGAACAGTCCCAACTAAGATGGTTTGGCCATGTCTGCAGAATGGGAGAAGATCGGCTACCACGACAAGCCTGGGAAACAAAGAGCCAGGGATCCAGACCCCCAGGATGACCCAGAGTCCGCTGGGAAGACAACATTAGACAATCTTTGAAGGACCGAGGACTAGAATGGAACCAGGCCAGGAGGAAGACAGCCGATAGGATAGTCTGGCGCTCTCTCTTCCAAACCTCAACACCTCATGGTAGAAGGGGAATGACTAAGTAAGTGACTGTTGAGTGGTTGTTGTGATCTGAGCTGAAAATGTTGCTCTGGTCCCTCCTTGTAAGATGGCCGAAGTTGTCATTGGGATTAAGATCAGGACCAGCCATATGTCTGTAAACCTCTCTTCCGGTGTTTCCCATGGCCCACCTGTTCTGCCAAGTTTCTTTGTTGTTCGTATGAGTGATTTGGCTGTTTGGAGAGTTGCTGCTGTGAGTGGTTGCTTTTGTCTTGTTCCTTTCTTTGTTAATCTGTCTGCTCTGTCATTACCTGGTGTATTTGAGTGGCCAGGGCTGAGCGGAACGCGTCTCGCAAAAACGGATGAAAATAATAGGATGTGCTATTGAAGGCTGAAGGAAAACAGGAATACAAGAAAGCATGTTTGCCAGACTTCTGCAGAGAAATAAGCCTAAAATTAAACAGGACGGACATTTAACCTCAAATAATGTATAACAGCACCTGTGTGTTACGGGGCCCGAAAGGGGAGCAATGAATAGTAACACTGTAACCTACCATGCATGTCGTAAATAGCGACTAAGGAGGGCTGGTTACCCGATCCCTATAAAAAAACTTTTTACCAAAAAACTTCAACAAACATGGACAAGTCAAATACAGAATATAAATCAACTCAGCCGCCCAAGACAGAAGGTTCTCTGGAAAGGAGGCGCATGAAGCAACCCAGAGAAAGCCGAAAGGAGTCTGGGTTGCCGACTAACCTTTTTTCGTCTAGGAAAATCTCCAGGATTGGCATCTGGAATGTTCGCACTCTATATGAACAAGGGAAAACTGCATAGGTAGCGGCGGAAATGACAAATTACAGGATTAATATCCTGGGTCTCTGCGAGACATGGTGAAAGGGCATAGAGAGGAGGAAATTGATCACAGGAGAAATGGTGTTGTCCTCGGGACATGAGGAGGAAAGAGTCCACCACAGTGAAGGGGTGGCTATAATGCTGTCTAGGGAAGCACAGAAGGCACTTATAGAATGGGAAGCAATGAGACCCTGAATTATAACAGCAAGGTTTAAATCAGTCAAAAAGAAAGTAAATATAAACATCATCCAGTGTTATGCACCAACAAATGATAAAGAAGAATCCGAGAAAGAAGACTTTAACACCAGACTACAAAATGTCTTGGATAAAAAGAAAAAAAAGGACATCACAATTTTGATGGTGGACCTAAATGCGAAAATAGGAACAGACAACACCGGCTTTGAAGAAGTCATGAATTAGGTATGATGAACGAGAATGGGGAACTATTAGCTAACTTCTGTGCTTCAAATCAACTAGCTTTAGGAGGAAGCATATTTCCACATAAAAGAATACATAAAGCAACATGGATATCACCAGACCACAGAACTGAGAATCAGATTGATCACATATGCATAAGTAAGAAGTTTAGGTCATCAATGCATGATGTAAAAGTATGTAGAGGAGCAGATGTGGTATCAGACCACCATCTTCTGTTGGCTAAAACAAAATTAAAACTCAAGAATTTACAACAGTATATAGCTATAGACAACAGTATAATGTGGGATGTCTAAGAAATCAGGAAATAAGAGAACAATTTTCAACCACAGTATCCAACAAATACCAAGTACTCCAACAGCTGGAAGACGAAGCAGATATGGAAGACCACTGGCAACAAGTAAAAAATATATGGAACGAGGCGTGTGAAAAAGTACTGAGAAAAAGAGAACATCAGCACCAAGCATGGATAACAACAGAAACTTCTTCTTCTTCTTGCGATCGCATCTTTGATGATTACACCGTCAGACGAGTTCTCATGATGAATTTGACTGTTGTTTGAAGTTCCTCTTTAACTCCATATAGCTTTGAGTTTAGTGTTGAGTCATTGGGCCAGTATATCTTTCTTAACTGGTCATACAGAGGACAGTCCTGTAGAACATGCTCAGCAGTTTGTTCGTTTAATCCACATGTGCACAGTGGTGAAGCAGACAGTCGTAGCTTGTGCATGTGTTTATTCAGTTTGTTATGCCCTGTCCTGAGTCGAAAAATAGTTATCAGTCCATGCCGGTCGAGAGTGTGATAGTCGTCTTTGGGTTGGTTCTGTTCTCTTCTGATAGTCTGGATAGCTCTCTTTTTCTCAAAGTATGTGACTTCATTATCTTCTTGTTCACATTCTCCTCCCTTTTTTGCAAGTTTATCTGCCTTTTCATTTCCGGGTACACCACAATGAGATGGTACCCACTGAAGTATGGTTCTCTTGTTTAGTTCATTTCTCAGATGCGGGAGTTTACCACCCTTGAGAGCTTGCAGGACAGACAGTGCATCTGTGAGGATGACTACCTGGTGGCAGTCAGAGTTGGTGTTATAAATCATATTTGCAGCTTGCTCTAGAGCTTGAACCTCAGCTGTATAGTTGGAACAGAATTTACCAGTGGGAATGTGCCTAGTCTCATAGTGGTTGTCAGGATATGAGATAAAGATACCGGCACCTCCATTCCTAACAGCATTAGTTGCTGATCCATCTGTATAGGCATGTATCCATGATTGATCGGGATAGCTTTCTTGGATCATACTCAATGTAGCAGTTCGTTTTTGCAGATCATTATACTCACATCAACTTGTGAGACCACTGACTGATGTATTAAACAGAAACCATTACCAAGATAGAAGACAGGAAAAACAAGAAAGCAGATTTAAACAGAAGCAAAACCAGAAGCTCCAAAGCCAAGGCTCATGAAGTTTATATAGAAGCAAACAAAGAAGAAGAAACATCAAAAGAGACAAGAGGAAGTATATTGAAGAGTTGGCAAGGGAAGCAGAGGAAGCTGCAGTCAAAGGAAATATGAGGGACCTCTGCAACAACACAAAGAAGCTGACAGGGAAATATAAGCAAGCAAATGGCCTCAAAAAAGATATGAATGGAAAATTGCTTAGTAATATACAAGAACAAATGATGGACAGAACATTTTGAGGGACTTCTCAATAGACCAGCTCCAACTAATCCCCCAGACATCCAGCCAGCAGAAGAGGAGCTTCTAATCAGCTGTGAACGACCAAGTAGAGAAGAAATAAAGAAAGCAATAAAGCTTCTGACAGATGGAAAAGCAGCTGCTCCAGATGGAATTCCAGCAGAGGAAATCAAAACAGATATTGATTCCTCTACAGAGATATTATACAAACCACCTGGCAAAGTCTGGGAGAGAGAGGAAATACCAGCAGAATGGAAGGAACGTTATCTGGTCAAGTTGCCAAAGAAGATTCTAGAAACCACTGTCTGACAGATTTCTTTATAGGAAATACAACATCTAGTCACTGTATATTATACCCTTGTTTGTTTTAATACAATGTCAATGAAATAACAAACTTAAGGGCAGGAATGGCAGAGTATTTTAAGTGAAAATATGACAAATTAAGACTGACAATCTATTTTCTGATAATTTATAATATCCAGAATCTAATTATGTCAAAATCATTTATTTGAGCATATTCTAAGTAGGTGTATTTTGGCTCTGAAAAGTGCATTTTCTGTAGAAATTGTGCTTTTCCTACAAAAAGAAAAAATACTTAAATTTGTCATAACCTAGTTTTATGTTACTAATTATTTATCTTGCTTATTTCTTGGTCAATCAAAATGAGGTTTGGCACAGATACTTTCCACTGCATAATAATACATTTGTCAGATCCAATTTCTAAAGTTTTGATTTATTGCAAATAATGAAGTACAATTTTGAAAAATGTATTACTTTTTTAAATACTAACTTTAAAGCAGTGTATCTCAGGATCTACTAAATATATCAAAAATCTACTCTGAGAAATGTTTTAAAATACAATAATAAGCCTTCATTTCATTTTTGGTGCTCATAACCCAAAAAATAAAAAAAAGCCTGAATGAATAGAAATATTGGATTAGAATCCAATATGGCCACCGTTTCCATGGCAACCAATTGCATTGTAACATCACATGCATTGGTATGTGTAACTATTCCTGTTGTATGTTAAACCTTTAATTATTGCTCACATAAATGACCAAATTAACCAAATTCTATAATTTGTGTTTATCTGAACACTTTAACTAATATGAAACACTAAAAAGATGTAGAGCATATGCATGTATTCTTATTTTCTGTCTGAAAATGTGATTAGCAGATAAATAGACCTATGCCTACTTTATTTTTTTGGGTGTGGGAATGGAGCTGATGGAGTTTAACAGCAATTTGTATTCTGAAGCACAAAAATGTTGAATATACCCAGTCTGAAGTTGAGGTAAAGCAAACTGCTACATAATCCACCACTGCAAGAGCATGTGAATGTGTGGTGTTGGCTCCCTTTAAGGGGACTAGCTGCAGTGTTTGGCTCCATAAGGAGAAACATTAAAAAATGATGATATTCCTGAAGTAGCCTATAGGCTAACAGTATGTTAGAATCACTTTATCAGACAAGTAGCCTACTAATTCATCCTAGATTCAGATTTGTTGTAAACAACACTTTTTAGTTTAAACAAAGACAAGCGGGACGTGTGTTTGATACGGCCTGAAAAAATTCAGAGACGCATTAATAAAGGGTATGGGTTAGGCTGAGGCATCCTAAACTTAACCTAAAACTAACCCTAACGATGTGAGCGACTTACTTGGATGGCATCGAAGAACACGTCGCACTTTCATTTCGACTCACATTATTATTATTTTTTTTTTCACAGTGTGGTCTTGATACACAGCGTTTGCTATTAATGATTTATGTCCGGATTATGTCTGAAAGTATGTGTGAAATATTAAAATAACTAAATAATACTAACCAATGCCGGGTACTTCTGCTTTCGGTGGAAGGTTGACATCCAACTTCTTCGTGTTCGGTGAATTCACTACAGGTGTCCGTGTTACCTTCGGTATATCCAAATTCTTTGTTCCATCTTCCGCAGCAATACATCCATAAGTAAATGAAAGCACTATTGTAACGCAGATCAAAAGAAATGCCACCGGACGACTTGATCTCACCGAAGTTAAATTCCGCTTCATACCAATTGATATTCTGTCACTACTATTGTGGACAGTAGTCACAACGCAATTAATTACTCCTGACAAATTTTATGACACTTGAAACCAATAACATAAATTTTACTTTAATAGATCCTCTCCCCTGCAAAAAACAGAGAGGAATGAGGCCAGCATGAAAGCCGGGCATGTTTGTCACGACCGACGCAGAGTTTTAGCTACACTTTTCAGTAGGATAACAGAAAGAACTACGTCCCATTTAACTAGGCGTTCCTAGCAGTCACGAAATCAGAGTGCTTTAACTTTCCAATTTTCTGCGAGGGTGGTTCAACTTTTCTGGATTCATCATTTCAATTTAAATAAAATATCAGAAAACAGCGCCATTAGGATTACAAAATAACGCTGGTTGATATGGTAAACAAGGATAATTAATCTTCCAAATTTATTTTTATTACACACGTTAGAAGCAAAAAGTTATTTGTCTATACCATGACTATTTTTTAAATGGTAGAATGTACGGAAAAAAATCTAATCTGGCATGTTACTTTCATATTGGATCTTTTGATGTCACATGATCAAAAATGGATGCCTCCAGTGCATTTAGGCTACCCGAAACAACATCGACAGTTTTTGTTTCTAAACCAATATTATAAACTTTAATCATCGCTACCATCATAAGATAGTAGGTTTGAGATTTCGTAAGTTTAGTAATGACTTACTGTAAAGTGCAAAACCTTTATTGCGTGTCATTTTGTTTGGATGAATTGGCCGACTTGCTGAAGCTTGTTTTTTGTCTTCGAGTAGTTAGCCTATGCCTTCTGTGGTGATAGACTTTCGCTTCAATCTAGACAGAAGTCTGTTGGTTATAATGGAGTGCAGTTGCCAGCCTAAACTAATAAAACTTTTTTGCCTAAACTCTTCTGCAGCATTGACAAACGCAAAGCCATAGAAAGGGCGGTAAATGGGAAAAGTGAAATGAAGCACAGCGGGGCCGTCTTGTTTGATGCCATCTCACTAAGTCGCCAGCGTCGTTAGGTTTAGGATACTGCGTCTCTGAACTCTTTTTTTAAGGCCCTATCAAACAGACGGCTCACTGTGTTTCAGTTCAAACAATGGGAAGTATAGTGGAGCAAGGTCCGCCATTTTGCCCGAAACTATTAAACTGGATGCGTAACCGTATCGCTTAGCAACTCATTCACACATTTTTTTATTTTAAGTGAAGAAGAAAATATCCTGTTCAACGTCTGATAGGTTACAGCTAAGATATATAATTCCTCTATCCTCTAATTTCATAATACATTATTCGCTGAGCAATTTCTGTTTCGTGCAAAAACACAAAATCACACTGCATGAAGACACATGACCTGATTTATCGACCGATGACTCATAACTCTAAACCTGCACCCTAAACTCTATAAAGGTTTTTTTTCCCAAAAAAATACAGACCTAACACCAACGCCCACCCCCAATCCGAACCCTAACCGGCACCCTCTTCCCTCAAAAAATGCCATCCTGAAAAGAAAATGCAGGCATAGACATCCTCAACCCACTCTTCCCCCTGTTTTGCCCCTTATGCTGTTCACCTTAATCAATCTTACACCATTCTGAGTGGGCAGTTGCCTCATTCCTTTTCCACTTATCAGAGAACCACATAGGATTTAGTCATTTTTTAGTCCCCTTCGTGGTTTAAGAAATAAACCAGACAGTTCTGCAGAGTGAAGTTCCAGTGTGTGCACTTAAAATGAACATGATAATATTTCTCTCTAAGCAGTGATAGAAATTCAGTGGAAAAGAATTTGAACCCGCAATCTCCAAACTCTGGGTGATATGTATATAAATAAATGCAGTTGTACATAGAAAAATTCACAAATTATTTCATTTTATTTTAATTTCTTTGTAAACTGCTTCTAGTATCTCTTATGGTAGAAAAGTCATCCCACTTAATTTTTACTAATTACAGGAATGCTTCTCAGTCCAAAAGATGGGCCTCCCAATCTACATCAAGTCCAGATCTTGCCACCTTCAGCAACAACCTCAGTTCACCCACCTGTCCCACTTATACTGCAAAATCCACCTGTGGATCCAAATGGACTCCTTCCATCCTTTGCTTCGGCTGTTCAGGATCCCCAGAGGCTAGAAACTCTTCCAGAGCTTTTAGACAGACTGGATCTGGACTCGGTTGATTCCTTGAGAAAATATACAAAGAAAATTTTGCATGAAATGGTGGACATTTGTAAAGTTGGTATTCAGGTATTGTGCTCAGCTTGTGATGTAGATGTTTTGTGATTGCTTATCATTCACCAGCATTTACTATCTCTGCAACTTTGCCTAGCTTTTCTCTATTACAAGAGGGAATGTTGTCACATGGATCAGTTGTATTCAGTCCTTCTAATTCTTAATACTTTTAATCTTCACTGGTAATACAGCAATCATTGTGCACATTTATTGATCTGTCTCAGTTATTTAAGCATGCCCTGTCTTTTACAATCTACTGTGATTTCTTTCAAGAAAAATTTGAACTGTAATGATAAATATGAAAGTGTAGAATTAGAAATTAGTATTAACAACAAATCTTTCACAGGTAGGTTGTTAACAACACTTACTTAATTAGTTGTTCCTCTTCTGCCTAAGAGTGTAGAGGTTTGCCAGAGAGAGTGCCATGCCACCATATCAGTTGTCTTCCTTTTGGCCTAGTTCCAGTCTAGTCCTTGGTACTTCAGAAATTGTCTAATGTTGTCCTCCAAGTGAACTACCAGGTCATCACAGTGGTCTGGATCCCTGTCTGTTGGTTTCCAATATTTATTGTAGTAGCCGATTTTCTCCCATTCTGCCTTAACAACACACAGATTGAAAAAGGGCAAATTCTACAAAAGATTTAACCAGGGTTCTCCAGATGGCAACACCTCAAATTGTAGTCAGTAAATTTTTTTTTCCCATTGGTGGGGTGGCGTTGGCACTTGGAGATAGCTGGTTCTAATTTCAGACACCACAAACAGTTTTACTTTTCTTGTCTTTGTGCATTCTTAATCTTATCAATGCTGTATATGTGTGTAAATGTTGTTATCAACTTCCAAGAATGGCCTACATTTTTCAACTTGGACTGCAGTATTTTCTGCAGCTCTTTTTTATCACCCTTATCTTGGGTGTTTTTTTTTTTTAAAGATCAGGTCTGATACTTTTTGAAGCATAGATTGCAGTTACTTATTTAGCAAAGTTATGTGTAATGTGTGGTCACTGATTGACAGATTACTGTTAATAGTGTATAGTAATTGCTCTTGTTATTTTACATCCAGGGGCGATCACGAGAAGAGGTTCAAGTTCGCTTGGGTTTGTTAGATGATCAGTGGAGAGATGACAAGTTGTCTGAAATGGCAAAGATCAAGTTAGGCTGCCTAGCTTCTGGTATGATTACTAGGTTGTGTTAACGAATGTTATGTTAATTTGTTAACATGGTGATAAAGTTCGTTTAACTGATAAAT
Source organism: Oreohelix idahoensis (assembly GCA_024509875.1). Classification (NCBI taxonomy): domain Eukaryota; kingdom Metazoa; phylum Mollusca; class Gastropoda; order Stylommatophora; family Oreohelicidae; genus Oreohelix; species Oreohelix idahoensis. The sequence goes on from JAMPIV010000231.1 coordinate 33,275, forward strand.
GTTAATGTTTGTTAGATACATACGCCACCACTGTTGCAATCGAATGTTATTGCTATCATATATAAAATAATGCCACACAGGCTAATTATCCAGATGTGTACTGCTGTACTGTTACCGTGTCTGGAATGTTTGAAGGGTGTGTGGGAACTGTCACTCACACCACACAGCTCACGTATGAGTCATGGAACATTGAAACTACTGGTGACGTTTAGTGAACAGTTTATTTACACCACAACACGGTCACGATGACATAGACGAAATACAGCATATTACACAGCTTATAATAGCATACCAACAGGATCCACATCGTAGTACTAGCGTATAATAATAATCCATCAAGAAGACTGCTGGCAATCGCAGTACTAATAGTTATTTGGCCTCAAATACATTACATTTTAGCGCTATTTAATCCATCAAGAAGACTGCTGGCAATCGCAGTACTAATAGTTATTTGGCCTCAAATACATTACATTTCAGCGCTATTTAATCCATCAAGAAGACTGCTGGCAATCGCAGTACTAATAGTTATTTGGCCTCAAATACATTACATTTCAGCGCTATTTAATCCATCAAGAAGACTGCTGGCAATCGCAGTACCAGTACTAATAGTTATTTGGCCTCAAATCACTGGCCTGTACACTCCAAGGCCTTAGGAACATCTCCTTAAATAAAGTACATCTTATCTGCAGATAATCACACATAATCCGTAAGCAATAATGCCTGTATCAAAATACCCACTGGTACACATCGAAAAACACTCCACATCTTCCCAGTACACTCGCTCGGGAACACACTGTCACCAAATTACTCTTTCCCAGAACACCCCAGCCAATCACACATGCCCGAGGCTAACTGCCCGAGAACTATCGCTCACAGCTCAAAAATAGCTTAGAAAATTCATCTCACGCGGTAACTCAGCCGCAGTGAGAAGCGTTCTGAATCTCGAAGATTCGAATATAATTCGTTCATATATATTTTAAATAAATTAACAGCTAGACAAACGCTGTTCAAGTGGGATAACCACTATAATCTATTGTACATCCCAGACTTATAATGATTAATTCCCTTGCTTAAATTTGGACTTAACACATGGACTCGCTATAGCAAGTAGTAATAACTTTAAAATTGTGATATGCATTTGTTCTAGAATTTCTTTAAACTGTGGCATACTGTTAAGTTTGAAAATTGTGCCAAGCTGTATTAGTTTTCTGCAATATGGGTTTAGCATTTGTCATGTTCTGAAATCCAGAAAGACGTGCATGCTTCCTAAACTCCACAATTTTTTTTCTACTGTAATTAGCTAGAGTATAGTGTGTGTGCATGTGTGGGGTCCCGATGACAAGAACCAGATAAGTGCCAGTGGAAAAAGAGATTAGAGGATGCTGGAGATAGATAAGACACACATTGAGGAAACCTGTTGATAGCATTACCAGGCAGTCCTTGTTCTAGAATCCCCAGGTTAAGAGAGGTAGAGAAAGATAAATAATGGAATGAATTAAATTTATGCTCAAATTGAAATAGCAGACTTATTGTGGCGAGATGAATGATCCCGGACAAACAAGCCCCCATTGTGACAAGATGGACGTTTAGATAGAAATCACATGACACCAAAATACTTTGTAACCTAACAATCAATATATTTTTAACATACCCTTCAGACACAGTATTATGGATCTGAGCTTCTCACTATGCAAGTTCTGCTCACAAGCAGGTCAGCTTGGCTTTTCTCAGCTATGGGCTGTGGCTTCTACAAGCGTAGGTCAGTTCGATGGACATCTTCTCAGCTATGAAATCTTGATGTGAAATTTTGAGAGAGTCCAGAATTGAATCTAAGCGGGCTTAAATACGGTTCCCCAGTCTGTATGAATTTGATTGAACCTGAGTTTGATTGGATCTCCCTCACATCAGTCTGATTGGTTCAATCTATCTCAAGCTCAATCTCCTTTTTTCGTTCTGATGAATTTCTCACTTTCGCTCCTCTACATTTGATTGGCTCTTTTTCCGCACTTCTGATTGGTTTTTTTTTTCCCTCAAAGAATTAGGTAATTCCCTATTTGTGAGTCTTAGATATAGAAATATATAGATTCAATAAATCGTAAAGATTACTATTTACATGGAAATTTTCAGAGTAATCTGTCCATGTCGCTACACTTGTCAGATATTCAGCTTGTAATAATTGAGCACTGTGTGTTATATTCAAATGTACTGTACTAATGAGCATCCTGTGGCAGTGTTTAGAGCCCTTGTTTCTCAAGGCATATCAGGTTCAAAATCTAGTTTTAAAAAACGCTGCAGTCAACTCAGTTGTAACTGCTCTACCTGACTGCTCTTGAGCTAGAAAAGGCAGTGAGGAAGGGACTGGTCAGCCCACCTCAAAGCTGTGACGTGAGATGGTGAAATCTCTCACACTTTACTCCTGCAGGGCAGTATTAGCTGTGGAACTGCTTTTAATGCTGTCACACTTGTAACTCATCAGTGGTGTCAATACTTTTACTGTGAACACTATAGCTTGTAAAAATCAGGATAAAAATGTGTGTGTATGTTCTTTATTTTATTGTTCTAATTTTGTTTTTTAATGCTAATTAGTTTAGTTACGTATGTCTAACGGTGTTTCTGTTGCCTTCATGGTGTTTTATCAAAGGATGACTTTTTGAATACCCTAGAACTTAATGTTAATAAGATTATGTCGAGTAAGAATCAGTGCATGATGAAACAACTAACATCTGTTTAAACTGCAGTGACATGCAAAAGGTGTTGCAGACATGAAGAAAGCACATGGATAAAAAAATATTACACTTCACAGGATAGTTGTTTTGCGTAAATGACCAACTCAGAAATAGTAAGGAAATATGTGTTTGATTGTAAATGTTGCTGCATTTTTCCATACAAATCTGTGAAACTATAGATTAGTATTGCAGTAAGACTGATATAGGTAAACTGTAACGGTGAAGGTAATTCCATAGCTGAAATTGCTGATGGGGAGTGAAGTGCTTGAGACCACTATACTAGGTCCAGCTTTATAAGCTGAGGTTACCTTCACTGCCTTTGCCTTCCCTAACCCAAGATACAGTCAGGTACTCATTTACTTTTGGGTAGAGATTGGAGTGTGACGCTACCAGTTTTCGATCCCGGAACCTGACGACTTTGCCAGGAGAGGCAAGTGCTCTGACCGCTTTGTCAATCTGACACTTCTGATGTAGGTAAGCAAGATAAACACTTATGTTTATCGGTTTTTGCACTGGAACATTGGGAGGAATGGCACTAGATAAAGAGTTTCTCTAGAACATTATTATTCTTTTTGTGTCATTGTAAAACTGTCAGATATATTTATTGTCACTTAATTTGAAAGTGCAGTAATCTTCTTTATTAGTCCTTGACCCTGACTGACTAAGCAATCAGTAACCATCACGCCTGGTGGTGACTTGTAGGGCAGCAACAAACTGTCTCCACTTTGCTCAGTCAACAGCCATCCTTCGTGTGGTTTTTGGCCGTCCTTGCTTTCACTTTCCTTCTGGAGTCCATAGCCTGGCAGTTCTGGTGATGGTGTCAGGGTCTCTTCTGACATAGCATGGCAGTTCTGGTGATGGTGTCAGGGTCTCTTCTGACATAGCATGGCAGTTCTGGTGATGGTGTCAAGGTCTCTTCTGACATAGCATGGCAGTTCTGGTGATGGTGTCAGGGTCTCTTCTGACATAGCATGGCAGTTCTGGTGATGGTGTCAGGGTCTCTTCTGACATAGCATGGCAGTTCTGGTGATGGTGTCAGGGTCTCTTCTGACATAGCATGGCAGTTCTGGTGATGGTGTCAGGGTGACATAGCAGGGTCTGGTGATGGTGTCAGGGTCTCTTCTGACATAGCATGGCAGTTCTGGTGATGGTGTCAGGGTCTCTTCTGACATAGCATGGCAGTTCTGGTGATGGTGTCAGGGTCTCTTCTGACATAGCATGGCAGTTCTGGTGATGGTGTCAGGGTCTCTTCTGACATAGCATGGCAGTTCTGGTGATGATGTCGGGGTCTCTTCTGACATAGCATGGCAGTTCTGGTGATGGTGTCAGGGTCTCTTCTGACATAGCATGACAGTTCTGGTGATGGTATCAGGGTCTCTTCTGACATAGCCTGGCAGTTCTGGTGATGGTGTCAAGGTCTCTTCTGACATAGCCTGGCAGTTCTGGTGATGGTGTCAGGGTCTCTTCTGAGGATGTGGCCAACTCAATTCCAGCGTCTACCCGCAATGATGATGCACATCTCTTCTTGATGACCCCAAGTTAGCAGTTCTTGGTTGGTGATGGGTTCAGCCAGAAAATTCAAGGAATTTTCCTGAGGCAGGTTGTGTGGAATGAGGACAGTTTGGACATTTCCTTTTCTGTTACTCTCCAGCATTCTGCACCGTACAGAAATTATGCAGCTGTCTTAAATTTTTAATTTTTTGACTAGTTTTAGTTACATTTTATGACATTACTTTATGTCACTATGTTAAACCTTTTCTTGAGTGCAATAATTTAAATAATACTCATTTCCAGCACATTAAAAACACGAATGGACATTTCTATGATCTGAAACTGGTGGCACATTGATTTTTTCTTTTTCTTTGCTGTTTATTTGTAAGCACGATTGGTTGCCAGAACCATCAGATTGTTTTACACCAAATACATTGTGACATTCCAATATTGAAAATTTTATGTTAAATTGATATGTAAGAAAGAGATGTCAAAAGCTCCTTTTGTACTTTTTATTTCATACTGAAGGTTAATAGTTCATACAATGAACAATGAGACGGTATCCATTGCATGGCGACCCTGCACTGGTTGCACAGTTCAGAAAGTAGGGCTTGTATACCTGGCAATTTTCTGGACTGAAGTGCTTGGAGTGCTGATCTTGCATCTGTCAGGAATACCACAGGCTGTGGACCGAGATTGGTGTTCAACAGTTTCTCAGTTGCCACCTTGATTGCCTGGATTTCTGCATCATAGTTGTTACAGAATTTCCCCGTTGGTACTCTGACCGTATCCCTAGTGTTGTTTGGGTATTCTATGTACACTCCTGCTCCTCCATTCTTGACTGCATTCTGTGCTGACCCATCCATGTATACTCTGACCCAGAGGTCTTGTGGGTATTCATCTTCCAGGAAACTGAGAGTGACTGTAATACGTAGCACGCTGTTCTGTTCATCCCTGTCGAATATTCCTTTCACTTTTGTCCGGATGTGTATTGGTAGTCCAGGCTCTTCTCTCCAAGGGGTTTGTTCTGGCACAGACTTTAGGGGGCTGTCAACTTCAGGCAGGTTTGAGGTTTGTCTACGAAATCGTTTGGTGTTCTTGGCATGGACTGGTCTCTGCCTGCTTTCGAGATGTTTCCACGTCGTTGTGCAGTTGCTCTAGTTCACTATTCCAATATGGTTTGTAGTGCTTACGAGCCCCTCTAGGTATTGTTTCATGAGCAGCCTGTAATATGCATCTGCTGAATTCATCGACTAACTTATTGATGTCTTTGTCTACAGACAGATCTCTAGCCAGTATACTAGTACGATGCTGGTACATTGTCCAGTCTGCCTTCTTGTAGTTCCACCTAGAGAGAGTGCTGCTCTCCTTGACAAGTTCATATTCCACAATTAGGAAAGGAAGACTGGCCGGTGGTCGCTGCCTCCAAGTTGTTTCCCTACAACACGTGTGGTGTTCCACTCCAGGCCTGGTGAGTGGAATGCCAGGTCTGGTGTAGAGGTGGTGTGCCATGATCTCGAGTAGAAGGTTGGTGGGTCAATTGGCTGGTTAATCAGGATAAGCCCATTGTCATCCTGCCAGTTTTCAAGCTCATCACCTCTCCTGTCCATGTGATCATAGCCCCAGCTCTGTGAGTGGCTGTTGAAGTCTCCGCACACAATCAGTCTTTCTTTTGCTGGGATTGTGTCTAGTGCCAGTGGGCGGTCACTCGGACAGTAGTAGTTGAGCAGGTGGAATTCTGTACTTTCTGTCCTGAGATGAAGCATCTGGTATTCTGCCCCCTCCATATATGTTTCAAGCTGACATGCACTGATGTTATTCCTCACGAGTGTCAGTATTCCACCCTTTCGCCTGTCTATTCGGTCAGATCGGTAGCACTGGTAGCCTCTGATTTTGAAGGCTATGTCTTTGTTGAGGTGGGTTTCTTGTAGGAACATACATTTACTTGCTCTTCATTCAAGATATTTTCGAGCTCTAGTTTTTTGCTGTAGCCATCTTTTTTACTGTTGATGCCTTCAGCATTCCAGTGCTTGGCCAGTAGCTCTATTCTCATGCCTCCTGGCTCCACGGGGCAGTTGAGAAGGACCCCCAGTAGTAGGGGTTGGGCCCTTTTGAGGCAGAGGGCCCGGCACTGCGTCTGCCTGGGTGTTCGTCACAGGGCGAGTGCCATAACATTTTGTAGATATAGACATATTTCCATTGCGTGTGTGCGTGGCATCCTGATTGCTGTGGTGCGCTCCTTGGCTGGTTACCTCCGTCTTCAGCACCTTGACTTGCTAGGGCAGACTGTGGTCTTGCTCGAGTGTAGGAGGGCCTGGCCAGTCTTGGTTTTTCGGCCGCTGATGGCTGTACTTGAGCCCCATCTCCACGTCAAGGAGCTGGCCTCGATGGGGAAATACCATTTCAATCTGTGGTTGACTATTCGCTCCATAGTCTTCCCAACACAGCTGGTGAGACTGATTGGCCGGTAACTTGCAGCCTCGGTCTTACATTTCCCTTTCTTTAGTATGGGTATTGTGATGGCTTCTCTCCATACTTGGGGTAACGTTCCTTTCACCCAGCTGTGGTTGAATATCTCAAGCAGTTTTGTCTTTGCTACTCAGCTCAGAGATATTAGCATTTCGTTGCTGATTTTGTTCTGTAGTTCTCCTAGTGTGATGGGTTCCCTCATTGGGGCAGGAGTAGATGGCTAATTAATTTCTCAATCTGAAGGTTATCCGTGTTCTTGGCTTGCTTGGAGCTTTGGACCCTCACAAACATAGGATGAATCTAGGGGTTATCAAATCTGTCTGTGGGACCCAAAGATGCAGCAATAGAGAATGCAGTCAGCGACCCATAGCTTGACTGCTTGCATCAGCGAACCAGAGCTGACCAAGACCCTACTCCACCTCCACGTGGTGGTCCTGGAAACAGGCTGCATCACTGCAGTCTGGCTGAGAGAGTAGGGATCGAAGAGGGAAGGCAAACCCGGTCCCAAAAAATGCTGTGCTGAAGTCGGATGTGACGGCCGAAAGGCGCAGATATCGCAGCTCCGGTGTAAACAGACACAACGCAACCAACGTGCTTTTCAGGACGAACGAAGAAGAAAAGAAACCTGTCTGTCCTTTGGTTGCCCGTATTTCTTTTCTTATCTCTCTCTGATGGTCTATGTTAATGGTTAAGTTGCTTTCTGAACTGTATATTCTAGCAAACAGATCTGCAGCTTGTTTTCCTCTGAGAATTTTGCCACCTTCATCCAATGTGATAGTCTGCCTAGGCGAGGAACACTCTTCATTTAGAGATTTAACTAATCTCCAAAGTTTCTTGCCGTCTTTCTCAAGGTTCAGCGCTGCCGTTTTATTTCTCCAGCTTTTCCGTTTTTCTTCTAGTTTTGTTCTCTGAAACTCTGCTACAGCCTTTTTCCATTTGTTGTGAGTTTCAAGTGAAGGCTGAGACTCTGCATCCTTTCTAGTTTTGTCCATAGCTTCCTGGCGTTCTTGGAGTGTGCTGGACCAGTATAGGTGTTTAGTTACACCAGAATCCTTTGGGAATGGTTTCTTTTGCAGCTTGAAGTATGCATCTGTTGAAGTCTTTTACCACTTCACTAATGTCTCTGTTCTGCACTTTGAGGTCATACATCAGCGTATTCACCTGATGCCTGAATAAACCCCAGTTGGCTTTTTTGTAATTCCATCTTGTAATAGCTGGGCCTGTATTGAGAGTTTCACTCTGGACAGTAAGAAAGATTGGGCGATTGTCGCTTCCCCCTAGTTGGTCTCCTACTTCTCTACTTATGAGTCCAGATATATCTGGGGTGGTGAAGGCAAGATCTGGAGTTGAGGTTGTGTGCCATCCTCCGGAGTAAAAGGTAGGAGTATCTGTGGCAGTATTAACTAGGATTAGGGAGTGGTCATCTTGCCATGTTTTAACCTCTTCACCCCTGTGATCTAGATGGTTATAGCCCCAGCTCTGGGAGTGGCTATTAAAGTCTCCAACTGCTATAACATTGGTGGCTGGTACCTGTATAGAGCTGAGACTCAGGGGTTTGTTGTTTGGACAGTAATAGTTCAGAAGTTCTATTTCCATCTTGTCTACCTTTAGCTGCAACAACTGATATTCTGCTCCATCCATGTAGGTTTTCCTTTTATGTGCATGAATGTTATTCCGTACAAGAGTAAGTACTTTTCATTTATCTTGTCTGTCGGATCTGAAGCATTGGTATCCCCTTATTTTAAAGGTTTGATCTACTTTCAAGTGAGTCTCTTGGATACAGCAAACACTGACTTGCTTCTCATACAAGATGTTTTCCAACTCCGACTTTTTGCTGTATCCAGCCTGCTTGCTGTTCACTCCCTCTGCATTCCAGTGCATTATGACAAGTGGCACTCTGGGTTTCTCTCTTTCTGGTTTGTTTTGGGCAGCAGCTCTCCTCCGCCATCTCCTGACTCCACAAGACGATCTAGAGGGTCCTCCAGTAGCTGCAGGTGGGCTCTGTCGAGGCTCATAGCCCGGCACTGCACCAGCCTGGTGGAGCTCCACAGGGCGAGCACCAGCACGAGATTTATTTGATAGTGTCATCATCCATAGAGTAAAGAGCGAGTTGAGTGATACTGTGGTTTCCGGTGCGCCTTCTGGCCCAGTATCGACGACTTCAGCACCTCTTCAATGGGAGAGTGGGCTCATCCCTGTCCCAACTGGCTGGGAAAATGATTTCGCCTGAACCTCGTCTGCTGTCCCATCCAGCTTCCCGCTACGGATTGGAACCCCAACCTTTAGCTGGATCACTGGGGAGAGCAGGGTCCACAGCTTGTAGGTGAGGTAGGCTTGAACATGAGAGGCTGAGATACATTGTGAGTCTTATGTTGCGCATCATGCCCCATGGACGCCTCAAATGGTGTGAAAATGACTTAGCTTTCAATAAAAAAAACAGTAAAATGTCTAGCGTAGGTACCTTAGCTGAAAAGTTGAGATAGTAAGGAAGAAAAAGAAAATTATTTTTAATTTGTAAGGCTCATTGTATGAACTATTAACCTTCAGTATGAAATAAAAAGTACAAAAGGAGCTTTTGACATCCCTTTCTTACATATCAATTTAACATAAAATTTTCAATATTGGAATGAGAGAGCAGACCAACTGGCTAAAGAAGGTGCTGCAGACGAGCAACCGGATGTACCAGTTACATACCATCAGAAGAAAAAGATGATCAAATCAATCAGAAAGCCACCAACACCAAAGCAGGATGACTACCAAGCGATGAACAGATCAGAACAAATTGTCATTCTGCGCCTCAGAACAGGACACAACCGACTTCGCAGCCAAATGTATACAAAATTCAAGATTGGCAATTCAGCCATGTGTAAATGTGGACAGGCACCCCAGACTGCGGAGCAAGTACTTCAAGATTGCCCCGAATATGATATATTGAGGCAAACCCACTGGCCCAGAGAAACAACACTGGAAGCAAAACTATACGGACCTCTGTATGAACTACAAAAGACAGTGAAGTTTATACAAGAAACAACATTGCAGATATAGACAATATATTTCAAGCGAACGAAAGAAGAAGAAGAAATGGTATTTAGAGTCTGAGCAGATCCTGGTGCCGGAGCAAGCTGGAATTAGAGAATGCTACAGTATAGAAGACCAAGTTACCTACTTGTCTCAAGCAGTAGAAGATGCCTTCCAGGAGAAGAAAAAGGTCCTAACGATATGGGTCGACTTCAAGCAGGCCTTTGACATGGTGTGGAAAGATGGCCTTATTGCAAAACTTAGGAGAAGTGGAATCCAAGGCAACATGATAAGAGGGATCCAGTCATACTTGCACAACAGGAGAACTAGAGTCACTCTTGATGGTCTGCAGAGCAGAAAAGTGTTGCTCTATCGGGGAGTATTTTCTCCAACACTCTTCCTTGTTTACATCAATGACCTGGTAAAAGATCTCCCCGCTGGATTGAAAGCTGCCTTATATGCAGACGACCTAGTACTCTGGTGCGCCAATGAAATGTCACCACAGCAAATTATAGAATGCAGCGAGCAGCAGACATGCTAATGTCATGTGCAGAGAAATGGCTTATCACAATAAACACAGACAAAACCTCCACAACACTGTTCTCCCTCGCCCCCAAGGACAAAGCAGCTAACATACACCTAGGGACAACCATGATCAAGTAAGAAAGCTGCCCCACCTATCTTGGGGTGACATTTGACCAAAAGCTTACATGGAATAAGCATATTGAAAATGCAGAAGGAAAGGCCAGAAGACGACTAGGCATACTCAGAAAACTAGCAGGTACCAATAGGGGAGCAAATGAACGAACACTAAAGAAGATTTATATTGGAGTAATAAGACCACGCTTAGAGTTCGGCTCAGCAGCATGGTCATCAGCTGCTAACTCACACCTGCAGTCGTTGGACAAGGTGCAAAATCAAGCTCTCAGGCTCAATAAAGGAGCCATGAAAACTACGCCGATTTCAGAGATGCAGAAAGCTACAAGATTACAGACATTGTCCTATAGAAGAGACACAAAAAGCATGATCCAGATGGAAAAGTACAACAGTATGCCAATGCACCCAATGAAGGTAAGACTAGATGATCTGGCATTGGGTCGTCTAAAACGTAGCAGCTTTGTCCATCAGGGAAAAAGACTTAAAAGACAGCATCAAGAAGACCTATCCATGAAGACAACACCGCTGAAGCCCACCCTGTACCATTGGAACAGGCCAGCAGTACCCTCCACATTAATACATCAATCAGTGGTCTCACAATTGGATATGAGTATAATGATCTGCAAAAACGAACTGCTACATTGAGTATGATCCAAGAAAGCTATCCTGCACAATCATGGATACATGCCTACACAGATGGATCAGCAACAAATGCTGTTAAGAATGGAGGCGCTGGTATCTTTGTCTCATATCCTGACAACCACTATGAGACTAGGTATATTCCCACTGGTAAATTCTGTTCCAACTATACAGCTGAGGTTCAAGCTCTAGAGCAAAGCTGCAAATATGATTTATAACACCAACTCTGACTGCCACCAGGTAGTCATCCTCACAGATGCACTGTCTGTCCTGCAAGCTCTCAAAGGTGGTAAACTCCCGCATCTGAGAAATGAACTAAACAAGGTAGCTGCCAAAAAGCGAACCATACTTCAGTGGGTACCATCTCATTGTGGTGTACCCGGAAATGAAAAGGCAGATAAACTTGCAAAAAAGGGAAGAGAATGTGAACAAGAAGATAATGAAATCACATACTTTGAGAAAAAGAGAGCTATCCAGGCTATCAGAAGAGAACAGAATCAACCCAACGACGACTACCATACACTTGACCGGCAGGGACAGATCACCATTTTTCGCCTCAGGACAGGGCATAACAAACTGAATAAACACATGTACGAGCTATGACTGTCTGCTTCACCACTGTGCACATGTGGATTAAAAGAACAAACTGCTGAGCATGTTCTACAGGATTGTCCTCTGTACGACCAGTTAAGAAAGATATACTGGCCCAATGACTCAACACTAAACTCAAAGCTGTATGGAGCTAAAGAGGAACTCCAGACAACGGTCGAGTTCATCACGAGAACTCGTGTGATGGTGTAAACATCAAAGATGCAATCACAAGAAGAAGAAATCATTTGACAAAAGATTTATCTATTTATTATAAGTAGTTATGATTCTATCTTATATTAAGACGTTACCATAATTTATCCTCACCCTGTTTATCTCCCTGGGGTCTCTGATGAGACAAAGAAAGAAATAGACTACTTTAATGTACAATGAAAAAAAAACCTGTCAGCTTTTTCTGGTATTATTCAATGCTTTTTCAGAAAAATACACATAGCACAATGAAAGCTTAATGGAACACCCGTTAAAAGAGCACGCAGGCCTTTCAGTTGTTTCATGGTACACTGACCATAAGTTATGATAAGATTGACAACAAAGATCCAATAACCATAAGTCATGATAAGATTGACTACAAAGATCCAATGACCATAAGTCATGATAAGATTGGCTACAAAGATCCAATGACCATAAGTCATGATAAGATTGGCTACAAAGATCCAATGACCATAAGTCATGATAAGATTGGCTACAAAGATCCAATGATCATAAGTCATGATAAGATTGACTACAAAGCTCCAATGACCATAAGTCATGATAAGATTAACTACAAAGATCCAATGACCATAAGTCAGGATAAGATTGACTACAAAGATCCAATGACCATAAGTCATGATAAGATTGACTACAAAGATCCAATGACCATAAGTCATGATAAGATTGACTACAAAGATCCAATGACCATAAGTCATGATAAGATTGACTACAAAGATCCAATGAAGTTGAAATGGAATGGAAAGAAATGACCACAGAAGAATTAGTACCATCATCAGGAGGAGCACAGCATAATTATTTCCTGTCATGTTTTGGTGGGTTATTTGCTTGTATTTTCATAAATGTTAATTTCTCCCATCTTTCTTGTATTATTTGTGTTGTCTTATGTGTTTCATTTCCAACACTATGACATCTTATTTATTTCTCAGGTGAGTCAGTGGATGGTGGCTGTGAAACGCATAATCAATGAGCTCAAACATTTGCATTCATCATCCCAGCCTTCCAGACTGAAGAAATCATTCATGCATTCATTATGTACAGCTTCACCTAAAACTACATTAGCAGCAGAGGGCTCTCCATTGGTGAATGGTGAATGCATTGACACTAATAGTTGTTCTGATTTGGCACAAGTTTTTATGCCAGAGATACTAGTATCTAAGACTGCCACATCTACGCAGCACAATAATGGGATACAGGTGACTCAGCAACACTATGACGAAGATGTAGATGAAAATTAAGATGCCAGTTATGTTATATGATGAAATGCTGTTGTACTTTTAGTTCTGTGATTACAAATTATTTAGAGGTAAAGGTAGCCCCATTACAGATACTGCTATAGGGGAGTAAAGTGTTAGAGACTGCATTATACTAGGTCCAACTTTATGGAGTAGTGTGACTAGTTTTTTTCCTTGCTGCCTATGCCTTCCCTAACTCAAGAGCAGAGTCAGGTACCCATTTACACAGGTAGATTGTAGCATGATGTTACCAGGTTTAGAATATTTGAAATAACCACTAATCATTTCAGTGTCCATCTCTTCTGAAAATATTAACGGCAGTTACTTTGCTTTTTTAAAATTTTCTTTTAGAGCAGAGCAGTTAATTGTGCTCATTCATCATTGTGGTGTATGCCTTTTGCACGCCAGATGTGATTTGTAATGAGCAGTGTTGTAGTGCTCATAAGCGTTGCACTTATTTGTAGTCACTATGCATAGTTCGCATGTGACGTCACTTTGTTTAGCGTTGTGACGAGAGCAGTGTTTATACGTCCATATTGCAGGACGGACTGTGTTTGATAGTGTTCCCTTCGTGGAACTCACATAGGAGTGTGTATATGCCTTGTATGGCAGTTCGTAGATGAACCATATGTGGTCAAGGACCAGAATATTAACCGTGTGTTATGGAGGAAGTCATATGATATTGGAATAATTAAATGCATTGATGTAATGGATAATAAATATATGTGGATATGTATTCCAAGGATTTTTAGCCACACTCTATGGTATTGGCACGTTTCAAGCCATGTTCAGTGTTGATTTATGTGGAAGCTTCATTGGCTCGGGTACCTTTAGACATTCAAGCCATTCTTATTGCCACAAACATAGATTTAACTCATCACCACAATCATCATGTTCCTTGACATGCGTTGACATGCTCTTGTCGAGGTGGTTTCTGTGGCACTTTGTTTTACACGATGGGGTTGCCAGCCCTTTGCACAGCCTCATTATTAGCCACCTTGTACAACATGCCCGAATGCAGTAGTCCTATTCTTGTTTGTGCTCATTAGGCCAGTTTCTTCTTTCTTCTTCTTCGTTCATCCTGAAAAGGACGTTGGTTGTGTTGTGTCCGTTTACAGCGAAGCTGCGATATTTATATTTAGGCCAGTTTAAAATACAGATTCTGCTGTGTTTTTGTAAGACAAAAAAAACTTCAGTGTGGAGAAGAAGGTATTTATTTATAGTGACAAGAGTTTCGGGTGATGAACAGCTGGTATTAAAACTCGTGTTATTGCTGTTAAAGAATTGTGAATTATTTTAAAAGGGGTTTGCATTGGGTACATAATTTACACTTTTGTGACTGACTTTTGAGTTTTGGTTAGGCCACAGATAAGGCCATTCATTTTCAGAATTGTGTGCGACTCCAATGACTCACATCGCTGCAAAAATCATTACTGCTGGATTATGCACTTTGGGGCAGACTTCTTGCAGGGGTGATTCCATGCTCCATAAGGAGTGAAAAAGGAGATAAGATGACACATGATTCACGCATTCTGAAGACATCTTCAGATTAAACAACGCAATGTACATTGCTTCCTTCAACTATTGAGTCTTAATTTTTTTTTTCAATCCGCTGCATTTTGGGATGTATGATAGTTATCCTGCCTGTCTCATATGCAAGGGGTCATTGTTCAGTCATCATCTGCACTGTTGCTCTATTTTCATGTTGTTTAAATGTTGAAAAATGTTGGGGGTTTGTCCTAGATCGAAATAATTTGTAAAAATTCTTAACATTATATTATCACCATAACATCTAGTAGTCAACAAATTCATACAAAGCATTCTTGTCCTGTACCAGAGTCTGGTGTAACATTCTTCTTTCACAGATTCTCCTTTATCATTGGTTAGTACATAACAATGGATGATGGTCACGTGTATTTTCCTTTTTTGCTGTTTTGAATATTGCTGATAACTTAGTCAGGGGCCCCATTGTTTCGTATTCTGTGAGTGCCTTCTGCACTACCTTTGACAGCATTAGAACCATACCTTCACTATGGTGTGCACTTTCTTCATAATGCACTTAGAACATCATTTATTCTGTGTTCAGTTTTTTCATTTCTGTTCCCATCTACCTTGGTTTTGCACAGTCCCAGGATGTCAGTTTTAGATTTTCACAATTCTGCTGCTACTTGTGCAGGTTTCCCTTGCTCATTTAGTGTTTTTGAACATTCTAGTGCCAAAAGTGGAGATTTTCCTAGAACATAGATGAATCAGCAACCCATGCTTATTACTGCTTTCTCTGAGAATACTCATGAACCTCCTCTACAGAAAACCTTCCATCTTGTACAGTTGAGTTGAATTATTTGG
Organism: Oreohelix idahoensis; assembly: GCA_024509875.1. Classification (NCBI taxonomy): domain Eukaryota; kingdom Metazoa; phylum Mollusca; class Gastropoda; order Stylommatophora; family Oreohelicidae; genus Oreohelix; species Oreohelix idahoensis. The sequence continues at coordinate 48,672 of JAMPIV010000231.1, forward strand.
ACTGCTTACTTTGGATGACTTGTTAATGTTTAGGTTTTATGTTTCTACAGTTGCTCAATGCCAAGTCCACCTTATTCACCCTCTGTGACATGCATCGCAGGTTGTAGTGCCAGTTTTCTTTTCTCCCCTTTAGGGTCCCAGTAATACGAGGAGACACAGGGCTGTGGTAACTATTTTGTGTATGTCCAGTGTCTAATTTCTAATTCTGCCATCTTTCCTTATCTTTTACCCAAATTTATAATAATGTTTTTCTTTTAGAACTCTGTCAGTTTGTTATGGGATACAGCTAGTATCAATATATGTTTTTATTTGAAGGGCAGATAACCATATTAGTGCTGGGTCAGATGGTGGTGTACTTTCTATAATATGGTTGTGCTATTTTGCTTGTAGTACATTTAATTTATGTAATAAACATGCAGCTGGTTTGTTGTTGAGAGGAGCTGCATACATTTTCAGCTGCAAATAATTTCACTGAATATATTGAACTTTTTTAACCAGTTTTATTTTCAGTTTTTATACTTATTTTGTATTCCAGAGTAATGAAATTAAAATATGAGCAGTATTGTTTTAATTGTTTATGCTTAGGGTTTTGTGAATTATTTTGTTTATAATAATTGATATTTTTACTACATGTCTATGTCTATTTATCCAAAAACTGAAATATTCTGAAAATCGAAAGTCTCTTTTGGGCTACATTTTTATCACAGTTAGACGACTTTGGGCAATTTTCAAACACATTTTGGGCGACATCTGGAAACCAAAAAAAAATCCTGTTTCCAAAACAAAACTGTCCCGAGGGTTTTGGGTAGAAAGATACAGACCTGTACTAATAATTTTTTTTTTTTGGTAGTTGTTGTATTTAAGTTTTAACTTGGAACACTCATATTTAACAACAAACACTACATGAGGAAACTGAACATACTTATTTTCTCACTACATATTTGAGAGAGCTGGACAAATTAATATTTTACCTTGTTAAACAGGGTGTACTAAACATAGCAATGAATGTATTTATGATGGGTAAGCTACTAGGAGACAAGACAAATTGAAGGCACATGATCAAGGGTATATCCAAGAAAAGAAAAGATGGATAGACAACACAGACGTGGTCATAATAGAGCTGTAGAATTATAAGTTAGAGAGAAACCATCAAACACAGAGCAGAATGAAAATGGGCTGTTATTGCTGCACAGACCTTGAGGCGGAAGTTACAGTGAAATGCCGTTTTTATAAATTAATGCAGGATATAAATTAAAATGCACCAGCTTAACATGCATCAATAATAGTTATGTGTAACTAGGCATTTGATGGTATAATGCTATTGGCTGCAGTGGAAACTGTGGCCATATTTAATGCTTATTCCAATTCACTAAGGCTTTTAAATTTTGAGCATCAAATTTGAATTGGAAGCTTATTATTTTATATTAAAACTTGTCTGATTCAGTTTTCGATAACTTTGGTAGATCAGGAGATATAGAACTTTAAAGTATCAAAAAATAATAACAGATTATTTCCAATAAATTAAAAGTTTGAAAATAAATCAAACATAAGATCTGACGAAAGTTATTTCATGCAGTTGAATGTTTTTGTGCCAAATCTAATGCTAATTGATGAATAATTACGCAGTGGATAAGAAAATTAATAACATAAAACAGGGTTCTGAAAAATTCATGGTTTTCTTCATAGGAAAAGAGCAATTTTTGTTGTTGTAGTTATTGATCCAGCGGCACTTGGGCTCTCTTCCTTCACCCCAATGCCAGGTCATATCTTTTGCAAGTTGTTTTATTTCTCCGTACAAAGTTTTCCACTTATCTGGCCTCGTAGGAAGGAGCATTTACCTAACATCAAGTGCTGGGCACCCAATTTCATTTTTTAAAAATACAATTTTCAGTGTCAGAACACACAGGCTTAGAAAATGTTCTGAAGCAGGGTATATGAAAATTAGTATAATAAAACAATGTTATGAGAAATTTGTGGTTTTCTTCATAAGAAAAGAACAATTTATTTAAAACATACAATTTTCATTGTCAGAATATACCTGCATTGGATGTGTTCTAACAGTTGATTTTTGCATCTTTAGATTCAGATCATATATCATCAGAAGATAGACTAATTCTAATTGTCATTTTTTTCTTATTAAATTTTGACCTTAATAAGAAGAACCTACCATTAAGATAACGTGTATTCTTGACAAAATATTTCATTTAGAAATACTGTGTTAAAAAGAGCAGCAAACATTTGAATATGAAAGAAGTGAAAATGGAAAACTGCAGTAACAGAGAGAAGTGGAAGAAGGATGTGTTTCTAGTGCAGAACTAGTTAAGAATCTGAAGTGCTCGTTGTAACAAAGAAGTACTGTATTGAAAAAAAATGACTTTTTTATTTTTAATGTGTTAACATTTTGTTTCATGAAAAATGAGAGCAACCCAGATACAGGGAACTGGTTGTGAGCTCATCCTGTATTTGACAGTTTATGCTAAATTGTGCGTTAAAATATTATCATTATTGTTTTCTGTACAGGGTGATTTTAAAGTTACTTCCTATTATTTCTTCACTCCTTTCCAAATAATTTATATGAAATGTCAAAAAAAAAAAAGAAACTCATTTTATTACATGAAATGCTATGTCAGTTAATATAACACCTGAACATGAGATCCTGTTTATTCTACATCTACATGTGATTTCATAGTGGGCAGTAATTTTTCCTTTCTCTTGTAATGTTAGTGTATTGGCAATTTTATATTATTATTTGGTTTCTGGAAGTAAAAAAATTTTAGGCATAAACTTTATCTGCCAAATGGCAGTTATTACTCATTGTTTTTACTTTTTTTTTTCCCCGTGTATATTCAATGGATACAAGTGATGATTTAAAAATTTGAAAATAGAAAGTGAATTTTCAATCATGCTACAGAATGTGATAATTGTGAGAAGGTTACCATTCCTCAAATCTGATTAATGTGAACTTCTCTTGTATCCTCCTATGAATCTCAACATTTTGTTGTCAATTTTGAACAGTTCTAGAACATGTTTGCTTCATTAATTCAGGACCTTGAACAAGCCTCCGAAGCAAAGGATTCTTTAGCAAGTGCCTTTTATGGAAAATTGGTATATGTCTCTGTCCAGATCATCATCATCATCACCTTTGAACTCCAAAGGAGCATAGGCCTTCAGCAAACTTATGCCAAGTCTTCCTGTCCTGTGCCATCAGCTCAAGGTCTTTTCATGTCTTCTTCTCTTTCATGTCTGTCTCCAGTTCTCTTCTCTGTGTGTTCTTTAGTCTTCTTCTACCTCACTTACCCAGGGGATTCCAGAACAAGGACTGCCTGGTAATGCTATCACCTTGATTCCTCAGTATGTGTCCTGTCCATCTCCAGCATCTTCTAATCTTTTGCTCCACTGACGCTTGTCTGGTGTTTGTAGTCAGTCCCACATTAGTGATCTTGTCATACCATTTCAGTCCTTGTGTTGTATGCAGGCATCCATTTAGGAAAGTCTAGCTTTTTTGGTTGTGTCGAAATTTCCCAGTACAAACTTTGTCTAATTCGCCTGCTTTTCTTCATTGGGGTTGTCCAGTTATGAAGGGGCAGTGACTGAAAGACTTCGCCCACTTGCACCCTACTGAGTATGTAATTTACAAAAAAAGGTGACTGAAGCTAGCAACTTCATCATATGAACTATTGCTACAGAAATCTTCTGGTCTTGTTCTCAGACAAGACCCTGACAATATCACAAGAATTGCTATTCTATGGACCCCAGAAGGACGGTTGAAAGGGAGGCCAACTAAAAAAGACATGGCGGAGAACTGTGAAGATTGAGATGCAAAGCATGAACCATGGTTGGGGGGAACCGCACGATGGCCAGAGCCTGAGTAAAGTGGAGACAGTCTGTTCTTGCCGTACAAGTCACTAGTCCTGACAGCCGCTGATGACTGTGTCTGTCAGTAGCTAAGGATCCAAGAAAAGAAGACAGTTACAGTCATCACTGCAAGAGTATATGAAGTCTTTTGGCACATGTATCCTGCAAGATGGTTAACTATGTTTAGGGTTGCATGCTCATTTTAGAAAAACAAAAGTGACGTAAAGAATATTGTTTTTTTGTGGGTTGTACTGTTTGCTGTGTAGTAGCTGTCTGTCTTGTTGCTGCTTAGTCCCTGGAATTCATATGATTCCATTCTTGTTTAGTATTATATGTCAAACAACTATTTTTTTCTGAGAAAGCTAGTGCCTTGTTCCTAGTTTAGTTCTGTCATTTGTACTGTTTGTTAAATCATACTTCAATCTGTGTGTTCATTGACTACATCTATCTTTGAGCTTGCTGAAGAAATTTTGAGCTTAAACTGTAATGTATGATCACGTTCAATTTTAAACCTTGAAATTGCATTTATCTATGTTGTTAATATTATTACATTACTCCTGCTTATACATTCTTTCTCAGTTCAATCAATTGTTTTATGTAAGTACTGCATTACTGCTGCAAGCTGTTATATGCTAGGTGATTGAAAAATTGCTTCCTATTTTAAATATTTGTTTCGTTATCCTTATCCAACAGATTTATATGAAACACATCAAAATATAGACAATTAACTGCCATTTTATATCATATGTTATGTCACATTAACATATCAGGTCAAAGTGAGATCTACTCTGTTCAAAACATGATTTCATAGCAAACAATTTTTTATATCCCTTGAAATGTCAATTTATTGGCTATTTTTTATATATTTTATTTTGTTTCTGCAAATTAAAAAAAAAAGTAAATAAAACTTATCAAATGGCAGTTATTTCCCCTTGCTTTGACATTTGTTTCATGTATATCCAGTATATACAAGGGAGGATATAAACATTACAAATTAGGAATTGACCTTTCAGTCACCCGGCATTTGTTAACATGAATTTAATTTGGTGAACATTAATCAGTCATACTGATAGGGTAGTTACAGGTTATGTCACTTCATTTTATCTATATGTATATGTGGGTAGATTTTATACTGAAGCGTTCATTTCATTATAGTTTATAGACTAGAAACCCATCATTTAGCATTTGTGTTGATAAATTAACTTTTTTTGTTTAATTTTATTTATAAGATAAATTAATATTCTATATTTTAAGAATATGAAACTTGTGTCAAATGATCTTCCATTTCTATGCTTTGAACTGGTTTATACTTCACAGGTTTTTCAAGTGATTCTGAAACTGCATTGTTATGCAACACAAAATGTCTCACTGGTTTAAGCAGTTAACTCAAATATAGTAATAAATAAATTATTTTAATACTGAACTGAAAATTGTGTTTATTTGTACCTGGACTAGCTAGTTCACTCGATTCTTCACTAGACTTTCTTTACTAACCACTCCTCCTGGTACTTTTTACATACTGATGTAAGCTGAGTTTTTTGTAACATTATGCTGTTCCTTTTGATGAGGAGCATTATCTTTCATAATAATACCCAGTTTTTGTTTGCCCTTCAGGTGCATGTTTAAATTTGCACAACAGTGAAACTATAGATAGCTACAGGTTTAGTGGTGTGGGTATTTTATCATTCTTGAATATGTGTACTCCTCATACGGTCTAACAAGGTCTTATGGAAACAGAGAAAACTGTTTACAATACTGCCACACATATTAAACGAGGCAAGAGAAATATCGTTTTTTTTTTCTCTCATGCTGATGCTGCCTCTGCTATTCTCACTGGAGGTCAGACAGCACCATTATCTGTCTAAAATTCCATTACCGGTCGTAAATATGCAAATTCTAAAGAAGCAAGAACTTTTAAGAAGATTAAAACCTGTGAAGTGGGATGAAGCTCCAATGAAGCTGACCTAATTTGATAAAGACTTAATGAAGCTTACATGCAGCAGGATGCAACAATTATATAAACTATATACCACAAACACATTGATGTTTATTACACACCTTTATTGTTAACACCAATTGATTACTAGAAAGGGCGAAATACTTTATACAAGTAAATAATCATGCCCCACAAATAATTGTAAAACTACATAATTAATAACAAATTTGTTCATCAGCATAAATATGGCAAACAATAATGAGTCGTACATGTCTAATATTGGCTTAGATGTCATACAGGCTTCATGGACTATAATGTTGGAAAATATTTACTAAGTAACACCAAGAATCAAAGCGTGGTCTTGAGTATTCTAAGTTAGAAGCTAACAAGAACGAATAACGACAACATTATGAAAAATGGAAGTTACCACAGTACAATACAACTGGCAGAAAAATTTTTAAGACACACACCTCTCAATGAATGACAGACTGAAAAGCATGGACGAGGTAGATTTCAGAGAAGCAGCTTTGCACAACAACAGAAAAAGAGCTACTTCTTGCAGTAAGTCATCACATAGCCAAAAACTCTCAACCCCTAATGATTAGCAGCACTTCCTGCCATAAAGGAGAACAAGATTTCCAGAGGTGATAAAAAGACAACCAAATAGATGCTGAAAGGAAACACAGCCACACACGTTAAAACACATTTCCAGCCATAGAATAGAACCATATATAAACATACAGATCAGCCAACCTAGCTACATAAAATGGAGGAGGCATAAACATGAAACTAAAGAATGGATAGGAAATCAATACCTCAGTGGCCACTGGAAAATTCTCAAACAATTTTAAAGCTGAAGTAGAAGCACTTAAAAACTGAGACAAAACCACAATGAACAACATGGATAATAGCTTAGAACTGCTTTAAGAAATCACAATAGAAAAAAATTGACAGCCTCTTGGAAGCATTAATAGAAACAGCTATACAGTCAACAAATTGAAAGTGCAGCGGATTCCTCTTCATTGCGATATAGATGGAAGTGGGAATAGACTTACCAAAGAAGAAGGAAGCAAATTTAAAGCTCAGGACAAGACAACGTATGAAGATAGCAATAATAAAAAATAGCTTGAAAGAAAAGCAAACGGTAAAACATACTGTCCCAGAATGCCGGCTCCATGAGAGAAACAAATTGACCGTATGGTCTTCATCAATCCTCTTGAGAGAGAAATTCTATAGCAAGGAGACAAGACTGAGATAGACTGCCATTTTCTGAGAGAAATAAATTACATGGGAGCAAATAGTTTTCTAAGATGGAAAAATAAACACCTTTACTGATTAAATATTTCACTCTTCAGACAAAGAAATAAAGCAAATATTGAAAAAACATTATAAAATATAAAACATTTAATTACTTGATGAAAGGAAATGTATAGACATAAAAAATTTAATTGAATTGAATTTTGAGTTCATTTACAGAAATCCATGATGTGTGCCAGCATACCCTTATTTCCACAAATTAATCAAATGCACCTAAACGTCTCAATAAATTAATATAAAACACACCCCCTTGTTTCCTTAGATTGATTAATTGATGTTATTTACCATAATATAAAACATATAACCGCATTATTAACTTCCTAAGCAAACACTGCTGTATCAGCACAAGCTTATTAGCATAACCTATTTTACCCCACATAGAATGTAATCACAAAAAAAGTTGCAGCAGCATAAAGGATATAATCATTACAAGTATTATCAATGGCCGAACATTATACAGCCAACTACAAGATAAATACCATTGCAGAGGATTTTCAAATGAACGAAAGTAGTCAAGCATTTGACCATGTTGAAAAACTGTTTACAAAAAAAAGTTAACTGCTAAAAAGACTACATAGCATCTGAAAGTATGGCTCTAACTGCCCATGAATATTAGAATCTCACCAAACATATAATCTTTGACCACAAAACAAAAACAAAAAAATAGCCAGCAGTAATTAAAAAACATGGATGCTAAGAACAATTTATGTTAAATAAAGGTAACTACATGAAACAAGTGATTATAGGTTCACAGACATAAAAGATGTATTTATTTCTGTGTTTTCTTGACAGCCTTCAAAGAATGCTTTGCTTCTTTCAGTTCTTCTTTCATTCTCCTCATCTGTATTTTCATCATCAGCTTGGACATCCAGCTGTAAACATGTGGTGGGATCCGCTCACTGATTTCAGCCTGCCCAGCACTTGTGGCAGTTTTGCCATCCCATTGCCAGAGTGCCTCTTTGGCCCAGTTACGGAAACCTGGATTCATCTGTGAAAAAAGAAAGAATGAGCTTTTATAAAATAAATGTGGCATCTACGGGCTTCACGCATGGAAATAAACTAGGATTCCTTAAACATTATAATTTTTTTAATTTGTTAATTGAAATAATCTGAAACCATTTGCATTCAACCTGCATTATATTAGAATTGTGTTATTTTAAATTATATGCAGAGGAAATGGTAACATGGGAACAGTACAAGTGCTTAGAATTTAAGTCAAAATTACTTCAGTGATAGCAGAACACCATTTTATGGCCAGATTTTAAAATTTGTTATGTTAAAGATGGTAAAATATATATATATAACATATTCGTTCCAGTCTGTGCCTAAATTGTATTTTAGTACTAATGTCCAGTTGTTGCGTAGAAGAAAAATAAAACCAATGTATAAGTAGTAAGAATGCAAATATATTATTTTTCTTTTCGCTCCATGTGGAGCATGAAGCCACCAATGCAGCTGGTCCTCTTGCAGGAAGCCTGTATCAAAGCATTCACGTGCTCTTTCAGCAGTGTTACAGCAATTTGTTTTACATAATGAGGTTGCCCACTCCATGCACAACCTCATATTAGTTGCGTCTGCTTGAAGTAGTAAAAGTCATATTCTTTCTATGTCTCATCACAAACCCCTGGAATCTATTTGGGAAAACTACATTACCCCTAGGAATATGTCATGGCACAACATATGCTGTTTTCTAGATGTTAAACATTACAATTTGCCAAAACCATGGTCAACTGATAGATAAGAAGTTGTAAGTTAAGTCTAAAAACAATTACAGACATGAACTTATAAGTTAAGTATAGTTTAAATACAATTACAGATGGAAATTTGTAAGTTAAGTCTAGTTTAAAAACAATTACAGATAGGAACTTGTAAGTTAAGTCTAGTTTAAATACAATTACAGATGGAAATTTGTAAGTTAAGTCTAGTTTTTTTTTTTTTTTTTTTCTATAACCAGCGGCACTCGAGCTTTCCAGCTCTTTCAGCCCATTGACATGTCATTGCGAGGCTGGGGGGTCAGTGGGCTTTCCTTCCAACCCGGTCAGGAGCTTCACTCCTTCCCATCCACATGGGATTTATGTGCAGGAGCCGTTCAGGTTATTCAGTCAAATTTCCGGTCGTAAACATTTCTTCAAACGCCGACGGCCGGGTTTGAACCATGAACACCTGGTCGCCAGTACAACGTTGTAGCCAATACACCAGCGCGGCTCCCGAGTCTAGTTTAAAAACAATTACAGATAGGAACTTGTAAGTTAAGTATAGTTTAAATACAATTACAGATGGGAATTTGTAAGTTAAGTCTAGTTTAAAAACAATTACAGATAGGAACTTGTAAGTTAAGTCTAGTTTAAATACAATTACAGATAGGAACTTGTAAGTTGTCTAGTTTAAATACAATTACTGAAGAACTTGTAAGTTAAGTCTAGTTTAAGTACAATTATTCACCTTTTTATGAAACAGAGCCCCTTCAAAATCACCAATGTCATTGTGTCTTGTCTTGGGTTCTTTTTCAGCATCTGCACTTACAGTGGCTGGGTCAAATTGCACATTCTTTTTGGTGCTATTTTCATCACCTTCCAAACGAAGTTTTTTGAGTGAGGATTCCACTGTTTTCTCTGCAACAGATAAATCATAAATTTTGTTTATGTTTCACAAGTCTGTTATGCGAATACAAATGTAAACAATTTTTTTGTTTACTCTAATAATTTTGAATGAATACTACAAATTATTTTGAAACTATAAAGAGTACCACACAATACATACTTTTAAATCTTTAAATGGGGAAGGATGATGCAATGAAAATGTAAGTTTATATGTTCAGATGAAGAAAGATGATATAATGAGCTGTCCTGTTGAAAAACAATCAAGATATCAACATCTGGTGCAAAGAACTTCCTGATCATAGATGGGATCATAAATAATTTTTTTTAAAACAACTTTATGTTTATTAAACAAAGTCTAAACCTTTAGCTAAATAAATAAACTTTTTCTTCTTCAAGTACCATGTCAAATGGTGTTGGTGATCATGTTTCCAGTAATGTTTGTTAATTCTCTTTTTTACTTCTTTCCAGACCATGATGTCAAACATATCCAGTATATAGTCTTTGTCATCCTTTCACTCTTTCCTTCAATCTTTCCTGTGTCACGATATATTCCTGCTTTTCTCTTCTCATTATATGCCCAAAGAATGTGGATTGCTTTCTTCTAATGTGAGTAATAACTTTCTTTGCCCACTGGCATCTTTCAAGACATCCCCATTGCTCTTTTTTTAGCTGTCCATTCATTCTTCTGTAAAACCACATCTCTTAGGCCTCCAGTATTTTTTCTACTTATTTACTAACTGTCCATGACCCACATGACAGGATTGGCTCTATTAATTCCACAGACAAGGACTTGTTGCATTAAATACTTTTTACTTTATAAGTCACTGTAGCCTGTGCTATTCTAATCTTCACCTCTGAGATGCGTGTTGAATCTGATGTTAACTTGCCTAGGTATTTCAATCTAGTTATTTGTTCAATTTACTTTGATAGTGCAATCTGGAGAAGTCATTTTCTTTTTTCTATTTAGTCTAAGGCCTATATTTTCACTTTCTGTCATTATTGTATCGATCATTTCGTGTAACTTTTTTTACTCTTTTGTAAACAGTGCAATTCAAGTCCTTTAATAAATTTTTTATATGACTAAAGCAAGATGCTCAATAGTTATTCAGGGAAAATTACTATTTAACATAGAATAAAATATTACATTTTTATTGCTAACTTTGCTTTCAATGTGGAATAAAATATTTAATGTGTGACAGATTCACTATATTCTTTCCACATAATAAACTCAGTGGGCAAGTCATTTAACATTAAATGTAAAAGTTATATGTACCTTGAATTCGCCCATTCCTCCCTTTTCAATTTCCACTTTTTCAATCTCCCTTCTCCACAGATGCCATCTTGCAAGAAACTTGCGCATCCATCTGACATAGTCATTAGGAACTGTAATGTCTCCTTTAGCTGTCTCTTTATCATTGTCTTCACTTTCACTGGAGACTGTGCCACGGGCGCCAACTTTTGAATCAGGAACGTTATGCTCTTGACGCCAGTCTTTGATAAAAATTTTGGCCCACACACGGTGCAGCATGGGAATTGAAGTCTGCAACAACAAAAAAGTAGCAATGCATTCAACATTATGTGGCAAAGTTCACAATAAGAAAGAGCTATATCAAGAAAGCATAAACTGTAGAACAGTGTAATTTTAGTAAACTTGAAAGTGATGCAAGTGGAGTAAGAGATGCGAGAAAGATGCTGGAGATGGATAGGACACACACTGAGGAAACTGCTGATAACATTACAAGGCAATCGTTGTTCTGGAATCTCCAGGGTCAGAGAGGAAGAGGGATATTGAAAAACACATGGAGAAGTGAACTAAAGATGGAAATGAAAGGAATGAGGAAGACCTAGAATAGATGGCACTGGATGGGAGGACTTGGTGTAAGTCTATTGCAGGTCCATGCTCTTTGAAGAGTTGAAGGTCAATGATGATGTAAGTGATGCTAGCAATAAAACTACACTTACAGTGATGCTAGCAATGGAACTACACTTACAGTGATGCTAGCAATGGAACTACACTTACAGTGATGCTAGCAATAAAACCATTTATAGTGATGCTAGCAATAAAACTACACTTACAGTGATGAGATAATGTAATCTGCCCCACAAGGTATTACAAGCAAGTTTTTTTTTTTCATTGTCTGATAGGACCAACATCTTGAATCAACAATGCTGTCATGAAAATGGCCCACGTCCATCTGACACAAAAATGGTCCAATCTGTTTGTCTCTGTTAATCTTTAAATATGAAATAATATAATGACTTACACTGAGCGTCTGCATCTTGCAGGCCCGTTTCCACCCTTTCTTCAAATGTTTGTCCATCCTTCCTCCAAGGTTAGAGCATCCTCTAAGCTTGTGAAATTTGGGAGCCTCTTTCTTGCCAAAGTGCCTGGACAGGTACCATTTTGACCATTTACGAAATTCCACTGGCACTGATGCCTTAAATTTAAAAAATATTTACATTTTGTTAGTGATATAATTAATGTAAGAATATGAATTTTCAAAATTCTAAGTACATTTGGGTGAAATAAAATAATATTACAATTAATGTGGTGATTATGGTGAAACCTACTTGCAACTGAAACGTACAGTAATATTAATGAAAATAAAATGTAAATTAAAAAATTAATAATACACGAGGCTTGCACAGGAATGTTAATAACACGTTTTAAAAATTTTATCAAATCTGATCTTTTTTTTAAATAATATTTTAGTACCATATATTTTATTGTGATAAATGTGTTAATAATTAGAAGGTAACAATGATTGATCAATTATATTAAACTAAATTTCTGAGAACAGTTCTTATGTCTACATTTCTAATTACCTTGAGCTCATTTTTCTCTTCCGCATCTTTCTCTTTGTCCTTGCTGGAATCTGCAACCTCTTGTCCCAGACGTTTGTGCCACTTGAGCAGTAAAGTCTCCAGCCACTTTGAATAGGCCTCAGGTACACTTAAGGCATCCAAGACAAGAACATCTTGATCACTGTCACTGCTAGTGGAAGTTGCATTTTTCAAGTTTTGAACACGCCAGCTGCGAATGAAGGTCTTGGCCCAGCGTCTGTGTGCTACAGGCACAGCTTCCTATGAGAAAAGAGAGTAAGGTTGAACTTACAAAGCAAGAAGTATTTTATTTTTAACCTGGTTATTTCAACAAACATATCAGAACCTTTGAAGTATAAAAATCTATTTTTATCTTTGATATCTTTCAATAAAGCTTAGTGGACACACTATTCAGCCGCTTATTTTCTCTTGTCTGAGTGGTACTCCTGGAAACAATCTCACTGGTTCAGATGTAGCCCACAACTCTTACAGATGTACCAAGTCTCAATCCTATCCCTTTGTTTTAAGGGGACTTTCCTAAACCAGACCGCTGATTTCAATAATATTGTCCAGGTCACTCATGGTAATTGAAATACCAGAAGCACCAGTAAAAGTTTATGAAGTTGGTTTGATATCAATAATATTCCACTCCTGACTGCTAATATTAACTACATTATTGTGAACTAAATGTGTGTGGCTAGCCATGACCACTCTTTTTAAAATCTCAAACAGTTACATTTCTGATTTTTTTATGTTAGGCATAATTACTCCATTACTGCTAGAATCACTATAGGTGACTGAAAAGTCACCCCCTATTTTTAAAAACTTTCATATCCTCACTTGATTCAACAGGATGTACAAGAAAAAAATGTCAAAGCACAGAGCATCAGCTGCCATTTGACTGATCATTTTTTTTTTTTTTTCCCCAGAAACAAAATAAATATAAAACAGTCTAAAATGGCTAATTAACAGATGTTACAATGGACAGCAAAAACAGTTGTCTGCTGCTGAATCATGTGTTGAACAGGCTGAATTTAATGCAGTGCAATAATTCTAATGTGACAGTATTTTTTGTAACAAAATGGCATTCAGTTCTCTTTATCTTGCTAGTTTTTAAATTAGTTGGTTAGAGTGAAGAAATAATTTAAAAATAGGAAGGAACTTTTTAACCACCCTGTAGAATATCTAAAGAAATAAAACTTGTAACTTCACTCTTAGTTTGACAGTCTGACAAATCATTAGAACATAAATTCACTGTGATGATGTCATTATCTTAGAAACTTCACACAATTTATAGGTCACACCAGCTTTCATATTTTTTTTTTTAAACCGTGAAAGGCACAAAGACTTGCAATTGCCAGTATGTGAAAATACATTATCTCATATATAACGGTGAGGGTGTCCCATTATCTCATATATAACAGGATCAGGGTGTCCCATTATCTCATATATAACAGGATCAGGGTGTCCCATTATCTCATATATAACAGGATCAGGGTGTCCCATTATCTCATATATAACAGGATCAGGGTGTCCCATGAAGTTCCTGGGGGTCTCTGAAGAGACAAATAAATAATAGGAATGTTGCTTCCTCAGGCATGTCGTAATATTTGACCAATAACAAGCTGTGCCTGGGACTGTCAATATTATCATGTAAAACAAAATGCTGCAAAAACAACAGCTGCACAAATTTTTGCTTAAGTGTAGGCTTTCTTAAGGGAACCATTTGCAGTGGTTATGCTATACTCCTTAAGGAGTGAACAAGATGATGATGATATAACAAAATGACATTCAAAGTAACTTTAAAGCATAAAAAACGTTCTAAGAAAAGTCAACTGATACAATACAAAACATTATTCCTCCACAACAAATACTGAGTGAAGGACAAATGTGTTTGGTGATTCATCTACAATGTGTTCAAAAATGTCCCTACATTGAAGTGCTTACACATTTGTAACAGCAGCAATAACAAGTAAGAATAAAATACTTACTCTCAAGTTTGCCTTCCAGCCATCTTTTCCATGATGTCTTTTCCCATGATGACCTTTCCCATGATGATGATGACCAAAGTGATGTCCAAAGTGGTGACCAAAGTACAGGCCAGCGCCAGGGAAGGGGTGAGAAGTTGGCCCTTCAAAAGAATCATGGCCTCCAAATGGCCCAAACATTCCCATATGATGACCACCATGTGGGTCAAAGGGGCCAGAGTGATGGCCATAGGGGCCAAAGTGACCAGGGTGATGTCCACGGGGGCCAAGATGACCAGGGTGATGTCCACGGGGGCCAAGATTACCAGGGTGATGGCCACGGGGGCCAAGATGACCAGAGTGATGTCCACGGGGGCCAAGGTGACCAGGGTGATGTCCACGGGGGCTAAGATGACCAGGATGATGTCCACGGGGGCCAAGATTACCAGGGTGATGTCCACGGGGGCCAAGGTGACCAAAGTGATGGCCAGGATGGCCACGAGGGTTGAAATAATCAGGGTAGCCCCTCTTCCTGCCACAAAATTCCATCGGATTGCCACAAGGCGAACACTCATCAAAGTTGAAGCCTGGTGGGGGTGGTCCACAGAAAGGTAGGTCTGTACAATCTGCGAATAGGCATTCTTCTTCACTTGCATCATCTGCCTGGTGCTCATTTGGGCTATCCTCTTCCATTGCTGGCTCTTGGCTTTTGTCAGATTGTACATTCAAGGACTCATCAGTTCCTGTATGCTTCACGCCATCAACTGAAAAGGGCAAGTAATGTAGTCACTTAAAATGTTGAGTTCCTAAATGAACTATTTTTATTGATGATATAATCATCATTTTCATTTTAATCATCATCATTTTAATCATCATTATTATTTTAATCATCATTTTCATTTTTGCTCATTCCGGAGCATACATCCACACCTACAGCTAGTTCTCCTGCAGGAAGCCTGCTTCAAGTATTCACATACTCCTGTAGTGGTGGTTTATGTAGAAGTTATCTTTACATGATCAAGTTACCAGCCCCATGCACAATCTCATATTGGTCACCTTGTGTGACATGCCTGAAGTGATGGTATCACACAGTATAAAATAGAATGATTCACAATAATTTTTCCTAAAATTACAAAAAGAAAGTTTCACATAGGAAGAACATAATTGTGTTGTAAATTTAATGTAAAACTGAAGGACGAAAACAGCTATTTTAATATAACTGAACTAACTCTAAAATATGTAACAAATTATTTAATCTAATATAGAATAAGAGCCATGAAACTTGAATGTTTTTACAATCCAGAACAGCATGTTATAAAATATTATATTCCAGCCGAACAATAGGCTACATTCTAAAATATAGTAAACCAATACAAAAAGTTTTTTTTTTTGGTACAAATAAACTGCCTCATTTCCTTTGGCACCCACCTTTCAACCATAGTTGGCTGTTCTTTTGGTTATAAAAAAAGAAGAGACAAATGTTTGGTTCTGCCGTTTTACAACTAATTGTTTGACTGGACTCACTAACAAGTATACCCTGTGTGGCTCTCAGGGGCACATGGGGAGACAAAGAAAGCACAGGAATACTGCTCCCTCAAGTTATGTCCAAAGAGGCAACTAACGTGAGGTTTTGCATATATCTGCAGCCTCGTCACATAAGACAAAGTTCTACAGAAATCACCACTGTAAGATCAAATTAACTACGTTGACGGGGGCCTAATACACGGGGTTCACTGCAGTGATAGTTCCATGCAGGCCCTCCGCGAGCTCATGTGAGGCCTGTGCAATTTCCCATTGTGAGGGCCCCTCATTATTTGGGATAAGCGGTTAAAAAGTGCATTAATCATGCATGCTTGGTTGAGGTGAGCTCCCCTGTCCCCACGTGAGGTAAGGCCTGAGCCAAATGGCCCTGTTCCCCACCCCTCCCCCATGTCCCATAAGGGACAAATTCACCAACACATGTACTCAAAAAATGCTTGAATAAGCCAGCTAGCAGAAGTTAAAAGAATCAAATGTAGTTGATCAGACAATATTTTAATTTCTAATTACTCCTCAGCTAAGTCTATATTACTTACCATTAATGAAGACTTTTAATGGTGCATTCTGAGCATGAGAAACTGCCTCTAACAGTTCTTCATCAGTGGTCATTATGACAAGGTCCCCATCAGAGTCTGAAAAATTAAACGAGTTCAGTATGTTAAATAAGTATCAAAGACCTTAATACAACTTTTCATGTTGCATTTATACTTGCTACATAATGTACAAAATTATTTACATCAGGGAAGGTGACTTTTCTGTCATAATGTATAACTTAACTCTTTATTAACTTTTTCTGTCCCTGAAACTTTTAAGTTATATGCAGGTATAAAAATGGATTTAAATTTTTTTTTTTTCACAGGAGATATTTTCAAACAATAGTTATGGTAAAATATATCAAACTATACATATAGTAGAACATCCTATTGGCTAAGCCAGAGGTTTTCAAACTTTTTTGGTCCGCGGCTCCCTTGACCTGTGCATAAATCACCGCGGCTCCTCTCTATACTATATATTATATATAAGCAATTGTACCCAAAAAGATATTAATGACTTTTGAATGTGCATATTTTACATCTGATACCAATTGTTAAGTTTCGGACACAAAATAAATAAGACTGAATTTATTTTGTAAATGAAAAACTAAATTAATTTAATCAACTTACAGTTTTATGACACCTTATACTAGTCACAAAGTCAATGAGAAAGATGCATTTGTCAATAACTTCTAGTACCTAATGACACGTATTGGTACATGTAATAATACCTCGGCGCAAACATGTCGTCCTACGAAGATCTATATTTATTGATGGACCTTGGCTCATAATATCGAGCCCAACACTTTTCCCAAGCCACCGCGACGCCCTTAGCCGAGGGCCGCAACGCCCCTGGGAGCCGCGACGCACAGTGTGAAAACCTCTGGGCTAAGCAGTTAGAGTACTTTCATCTCGTGGCAAAGTTACCAGGTTCCAGTATCAAAACCAGGTAGCGCCCCACTCCAGTCTACCCAGCTGTAAATAAGATACCTGACTCTGCTCTTGAGTTCACAGGCAGCGAGGAAGGGAACTAGTCACCTCACCTCATAATGCTAAACCTAGTAAGGTGAAGTCTCTAACACTTCATTCCCCTGCTGCAGTATCTGCTATTGGGCTATATTTATCATGCAATTATAAAATAATCATTAACAAATGCTACCATTTTTATTTTTAAACTTTCAAAGTAAATGTTCATGTAATCTATGATGCATTCTTAAAACAAATTAAAAAAAAAAAGAAGAAACAAGACATAACCCTAATCGTGTTTCAAGCTTTTCAAACAGCTAGCCTTAACCTAACACCAACCCTGTTTTGAACTTTATGAAAAATAATAATGCCCGACAAACATTAAGACCATAAAAAAAATTTAAACCACATTCCAACTTGAAGCAAAGTGTCACGTTTTTGGCTAAATTTGCTTTACATTTCTATTAAATAAATAAATAAATATTGGTAATTATAAATGGCTAGCAATATAACTTACCTTTCCACTTCAGCGTGAATTGCTTGTCAACAAGTACAGGAAAAGCACTGCCCACTTTGGCAGCAGTCTCTTTAAAGATGCCACTACTGCTGTCCTGGCCAGTCAGTGTCACAGGAATCCTCCGTACCTCTAAGGTGGAGTCAGCTCTTTCCAAGTGAGCTTTAATGATGAAATTCATGGCTGTTTGTTGGTTTGGTTTTAACAACACTTTAGTTTCAACTGAAAGATAAATGTAGAAAAAAAATTATATCTAGATATATACAGAACAAATAATTCTACATATAAGCGATAAATATGAACTTAGCTGGCATTAAGCTTTAATCATATATCTATATTTTTTTACACAGGAGTTTTGACGTGTTGGTGAGGAACATCCTTCACTGCGTTCTGGGATTGAATCCTGGTAGATCCAGTCTACCCAGCCCAGCTGTAAATGGGCACCTGACCCTGCTCTTTAGTTAAGGAAGGCAAAAGGCAGTGAGGAAGGAAACTGGTTACCCCGTCTGATAAAAAATCTGGACCTAGTTTTGTGAAGTCTCTAACACTTTACTCCCTACGGAACCACCTGCTATGGGTCTATTTTTACCTATTTACGTCCGTTCAACCTACAAGAGAGGTCTGTTCATCATTACACTAGAGATTTAGAGCTCCTGTCCAAACATAAACGACCTTTTGGGTTTTTTTAAATCTAACAACAATTTCCGTTTTCTTTAAGTCTTTGACGGATTAATCATGATAACCTATTTATTGTACTCCTGTTTATTTTACTATAGTTTAGGAAACTAATGCTGTATAGGCCTACATCATCTCTTTTCTTGAAGTTCAGTCTCCAAAATTCATTTGTTTCCTTGTGTGAATAATATCTAGTCGTTTTGATCTTTAAGTGAACTTATTGCATCTTCTTCTTCTTTGATCCTTAGCCACCGACCGTCAAAGCAGTCAGTGGCCATCACGCCTAGTGGCGTCTTGTAGGGCAACAATAAATTGATTCCATTTTGCTCGGTCGGCGGCCATCCTTCGTACAGTACCCCAACTCTGGTTCATTCTTTGCATCTCAGCCTCCTTATTACATAGGGCCTACTAAATTGAGTTATTTCTGCTAAATAACAACCAAAGAACTGGGTCAGAGCTAGCGAAATGTCACTATTTTACAAAACAATGAAATTAGTAATTACATAATGATCCTGTATGTAGGTGCATCTACCTGAATCGAGCACACAACGATTTAAATAGGCCTACGATGTGTTGTTCAGTAGTGTCTAACACAGGTAAACAACGCGTCTGCTGCATTTGTTTATATTATAGGCCTAATGCTCTTGTTTTTATTTATAAATCTACATCTGAACTAGTCAAACCGACTCAGCGGCACAACGTTGGAAAAATTACGAGTCATGTCAGGCGTTGACTGCGTGGCTGGATTTTCATAAGATCTAAATTTAGACGAGGGGCCGACTTAAAGATCTTTTATTGTTGTGGAGGTCGCATCGTTAAACGAGCACGTGAAATTTAAAAGAATTCTTGACTACGGTTGTCAGTATGACAGAACAAACAGCAACAGTAATTTCACTAATCAGCGATGTAAAGTAAAGACAGTCTTCTTCTTCAAGTAACATGCCTGGTGGCATATGCGATCATGTCTCTACACAGCTTCCTGTCTACAGTACTATTTATCAATTCTGTTGTTGACATTTTTCCACGATGTCAAACTTATTTCTTTGTCGCCCTCTATCGCTTTTTCCTTCTATCTTTCATGTTGGCACAATATATTCCACCTCCTTCTTATTGCATGACTAAAGACAGTGGATTGCTTCATTCTAACTTAAAGAATAAGCTTATTTTGCTCATGTGTGTCTTTTAACGACATCCTCATTTATATCATAATTATAAAACTCATAATTATAACTCATCAGAGGTTGAACGGGATATTTTTCTTCATTGATGTTTTACATCCTCATTTCTCTTTTAGCTGCCCGTGGTATTTTTAATATTCTTCTATAAAACCACATCTCTAGTACTTTTTCTGCTTGTTTATTAATTGTCCATGACTCACACGAAAGTTGTTTAAATTCCTAATTGTACAAGGGATAATACGACGGTAGCTTCCCGTTTCTTTCCGTGGGTTCGTGTACAGTTATCTCCTCTAGCCTTTGACTAAAAAGTATAACCTACAAAGCAGTGGGGGGAGGTGAGGTTAAAGCGCCTTCCTTTCGCTAGCTGTCACGTCATAAAGCTACTAAGGTGATGTTATACGGATATCTGCCCCTCCCAGCTATTCCAACTCGCTCCCAGTGATAACCACTTGTTTTGGTCCATGGCTGATTATTAATTATTCACAGCTAGCCCCTATATCTAGAGGCCATTCAACCATCCGCCACCCGGTTGACGCGCTTGGTATGAGGACCGGTTCCTCCCCCACGGTAAAGACAGTAAATCTCAATTAAGTAAGAAGAGGAAACACAATTGCTAGCACATGTATATTGCAATAAGTCAATGCCATTAACTGTCGTACGTATATGAGTTACATCTCTTCTTAACGTTTTCCTCGCCCCTTCTCCCATTGAGGAAACCTATTGATAGTAATATGTGTTACTTGTCTCTGTTCTTAAGTGAATTTTCTTGCAGGTTGCACTTTCCATAATAAGTAACACATCACTTCTTGGAAATTTGTGCCATACACTTAACTCGGCGCAGATATTAGTATTATTATTTAATAATGTCCAAAAGGTACAAACGTTTGATATTTTAAAGAAATGTGACTGTGTCGTAGCTCATGAGCAGCTTAGAAGAAAATGATCCACTGAAGTGGTTGGGCTGCTTAGTACAAATAAGTTGATAAGTTTAAATAAGCGTAGCTATTTCATAGCTCAACAACAATTTCTGTGCTTGGCTGAGACTCAAAATATTACTATGAGATTATCCCCGAACAACCAGACCCGCGACCCTGAACTGCGGAGCCAAAATGTAGGTTTTTGATGGTAAGGCGCATGCGTAGAAATTTTGTTCGTACTAACTACGCAGTTTGGTCGGATGACTCATTCGAGTTTATCAAAACAAGCCGCTGCGCAGGCGCGAAAGTCCACAATTGAGCGCTGGAAAATTCTGGAGAGTTCTGACAGTTCTATGTACCTTGTGATTCTAAATATTATATTTTACAATGCAGAATTTAGAACACTTGATGTTACCATACCCTACACCACCCATGTGTGTTATACATCTCGATCCATCCGTTCACCCACCTTTCTACCTACCCACCCACCACCTATCTATCTATCTATCTATCTATCTATCTATCTATCTATCTATCTATCTATCTATCTATCTATCTATCTATCTATCTATCTATCTATCTATCTATCTGTCTGTCTGTCTGTCTGTCTGTCTGTCTGTCTGTCTGTCCGTCCGTCCCTCCGTCCGTCCGCCCGCCTATCTATCTATCTATCTATCTATCTATCTATCTATCTATCTATCTATCTATCTATCTTCTATCTATCTATCTGTACATATATCTGTGTCTATTTGTAGTTATCTAATTGACGGAGGAAGATATTAACCTCTCATGGGTTATAATAAGGATATATAGTGTTACGGTGTCTTTAATCAATCCACCTAGGTTCACTTTTTAATATATCTACCTATCCGCGCAGCTATTTACGTATGTTAGCCTTCTTACTAACTTACAATTTTGCAATGTGAATTCTCTTCTTCCCACTCCCGGCCTTCTTTTTGTCCTGTAATTTTAATACGTTAAATGTTTACTAAAATCCTTTCATTTTTAAAGAGCATCAACTGATATATTAAAAGCATTCGTTTCATTTTTCTTATAACTCAGATTATTGAATCTTTGTGTGTGTGGGGGAGGGGAGAGATAGAGGGAGAGATAGAGAGAATAATAATAATAATAATAAATTCTTTAAGCACCAAACACGGCGCATAAGGCAGAAACCAGTGATCTCCAGGTTGTTCGTTGTGACGCCACTCCTCTTAGCTCTTGCACATTATTTAGGCCCAACGTTCTTCCTTCTCTTATTATTGTTCTTCTGAGTGTTTCTTTTGGTCTTCCTTTTTTCCTCTTACCCTCAGGAACCCAAGTGAGCGCCTGTAGTGGTATTCTGTTGTTTTGCATTCGTAGGACATGACCGATATATGACCATCGTCTTTTCCTTATATAGTCGGAGACATATTTCTGCCTAGAGTCTTCTCTTATTTGTCGATTAGTCTTGAATTCTTTCCAACTGATGTTCATGAGTTTTCTAAGACATTTGTTCTCGAATGTATTCAGCTTGTTCTCCAATGATTTTGTTATTTTCCAACTCTCACAGCCGTATGTTAACACTGAGATAACATTTGAATTAAACAGACGAAGCTTGGTATGTATATTCAATGATCGTAATTTCCAAATGTTAGATAATCTATTGAAGGCGCTAGCTGCCAAAGCAATTCTAGTATGGATTTCTCTTGTTGTGTCACCATCCTGAGTCATTTTACTGCCTAAATAATTGAAACTTTCAACTTTCTGTAGTTTTTCCCCGTTCAAGATGATATCAAAGGTCTCGTTAGAAAAGTTCATAGCTTTAGTTTTAGAGGCATTTATTTGGAGACCTATTTTAACCGAGAGATGACACAAATTATTTATTGCTTCTTGGGATTGTCTTGGTGTTGAACTTAAGAATGCTACATCATCTGCGAAATCCAGGTCCCCCAGGAATTTTCCATTTGTCCATTTTATACCCAATTGTTCATTGTGGGTATAGTTTCTCATAACCCAATCAATAGCTATTCCAAAAAGTAGTGGTGACATAATACAGCCTTGTTTCACCCCTGTTTCTACTGTAAACCATTCTGTATTCCCTATATACAGAATAGAGAGAATGTTTATATATAAATGGTCCTACTTCCTTCCTTTGCCCTGTAGGTGGTTTTTGAAACACCGTGATTTATTTCTACAAGAATGTGTTTTCACCATGTCTCATCTTGTGCCAGTTTTTGTGTCGCTATAGCGGAATTTCAAGTCCATTTCTAAAATGATACCTACTTAGAATATATGTGGATAACTGACTTTGCTCTCTCTCTCTCTCTCTCTCTCTCTCTCTCTCTCTCTCTCTCTCTCTCTCTCTCTCTCTCTTTCTTGAAAGGAAGTGGCAGAATGTTAGGCGGAATCCCTAACTCCCTTTTTCATTTAAAAAACAAAATAACATGAAACCTGACTAGATCTTCAATTTCCCACTATAACACTGCTAATCATTATACAATATTGATGCGTGCCGTCTATAAAATATATGGTTCGGAGATGTATCCGTGGCCAAAGTGAAACATAGGGGTACTCGACAGACACGGATCAATGTGGTGAAATTCAGTGATACAACGCTAAAATTCCTCCATTTATAAAGATAACAGTTAAAATGAAATGTAGGGATAAAATTTGGATAAGATACGCTGCTTCTTCTTCGCCCACGCCAGCGTTTTCTAGTGTCATTGAAAACCAACTAGTTATAACATGCAGACTAACGGCCTATCCTTTTAGACGGGGTAGAAACGGAGATAAAAGAAAAAAATGAGGCGGTCTGAACACGTGTTTTAATCTAAAGTCTAGAAGACGCAATTTGTAGTTTTTAAAGAAAAAAATTACGCCACTAGTTGACACAATGTAAGGAATTGGACGAAAAACGACCTTAGCTCTTGTAAGAAACAGACGTATCTTGGACGTTCTACGGTAAATAGTCGTTTTAATTTGAATATAGCGGCAAACGCCATGAACGAGTAGTAAAAACAAATTTCCAGACTAACAGGAAAAAAAAATTGGTATTTTCTTAATAATAAGTTTAGGAGAATAAAAATTAGCTAGTTTGATAGCCCATATTTCCCTGAGAAATAATATACTTTTAATTACAAAGACGGACAGATAACACGGAAGATATTGACGAAAGACTGTATTGTTCAATACAGACGAACAGACAGTTATTTGTGCATACTTCTCACAAAAGTTACTTTTGACGCGTCCTTGAGCCTAACGCAGAAAAACAAACTGCATGTGGACAAGGGGCAAAGAAGGAGGGTAGAAGCTAAAAATAACTTAGCACAGAAATCTTATACGTAGTGAGACAAAAAATTGTGTAGTTTTTTTTTTTGTAGTTTCGTCTAAAACCAAGTGTAATTTTGGGAAAAACCAAGTTCGGACGGACAGACCGACATCAGTACATTTCACACTAGACCGAAACAAGACTAAAATTGGACATTTTAAGTTTAAATATTTAAACTGTAGAGGGGAAGTACTCCGATTGGACGAACGAGTAATATTGGTGACAAAATTTAGCCGGCAAGTGCCATTTTGTCGAAGACTGTCCACAGCAACAGATCGTTGATGCTTAGAACTGTGACGCCCAATACAGATAGATAATATTTCAAAGTGGGACGCCATAGTATAGCCAGCAGCTCAGCTGAGTTTGTGCTAGACAACGTATCTGTGTGTTTTCATTTGAATTGTGGTAAGGGAAAGATTATTAACCTTTTTTATTTAATATTTCTGAGTGATTGATACTGCCATGTCATGAAAAATGATTACGACAAGTGAGTGCTTATTCTAGGTCCCCAGCGACAATCCAGGGCCTAGAGGTAAATGAATAATATGGGAAAACATATCCAAGAATGTAGAAGGCAGATCTTTATTTCAGGAGATCAGTGGGAACATATCACCCACCTTATTGGATGGAAAAAGAGACTAATGAACATATTTCAGATGCAAAGCAGTCATGGGAAACTGGTGCTACTTGATGACAGCCTGGATGAGAGGTGCTGGGTCAGTCAGAGAGATCTGATCTTGTCTTGTCAATTTATGTTTTATGATTAGTAAACAGGGTAAAGTAGGCAGTATGCTATGACATAGCCTAATTTTGTGGTTTCAGAGTTTCTTTGTCTGGCACTGTGCTAGTGCCAGATGCTCTGAAGAGATCAAACGGTGGAGGACTAGAAGTCTATTAGTTTACCTCAGCAACTGTGAGGAGAAGCCTAACATTTTACCTCAGCAACTGTGAGGAGAAGCCTAACATTTTACCTCAGCAACTGTGAGGAGTGGGCCAAGTGAACATCTTGACTACATCGACACAGGCCAGATAAGTACTGAAGACCTGGCCTGCTGCTGATTCATCAATAAAAATAAATAAATTTATAGAACACTGTGAATAAAAAAAACTTTACCACCATTACCCCTGTTAACAAAGCAACGAACAATATAACAAGAACTAGACATGATGATACCACCACGACCCGTCATCCAGTACTAGTTTTCCAAAAGACTCTGTAGTTAGTATCCATATTAACAAATTTCACATATATATATTTATGTACAAATTTTTCATGTGATCATTAAATTATATGCTATTTGATTGATATAAATTCATCTTGATTCACACGTCCTGACCATAAGAAAACTTGGCTCAGGACTAAATAAAGTTAAAAAAAATTGTAAATTTTAAAATTTCACCCCAGTGTTAAGTTACTTGATCATAGAGTTTAGTATTAGACCTAGTGTTTATATGTGTGTGTCTGTGTATTTAATTACCTGCACACCACATTTCAGTACCCTAGACATTGAACGTAGCTAACATACATAATAGTAGAATAAGTCTGTTTGAGGTCATAGGTGGTAGCAGAAAGGTATCCTGTAAAACTCACATAAACTTTTAGCTTAGGGACCTTCACAGCTGACCTCATACAGTACACTAGGTAACATAGCAACAGCACTTAATATCATCAAAACCACCACAATCAATATAAAGTCAATTACTTGCCAACACCTCTTGAACAGTTGACGATACACAATTTAATGACATTGGTTACACAGCTCCATGAAATCTATTCTAGCCCCAAAGGCAAATGAAGTAATATGCAGTCTTCCAAAAGTCATCAGGCAGTCCGTTCACTATGAAGAGGCAGTCCTGGCATTCTCACAATTATTAATATCTTCATACAATAGACATCGTCGTCATAGTATATTTCCTGCCTTAGAGTAAACTAGGAACACCTCAACATAGTATCTTGATGCCCTAGTGATGGTACAACGCAGGAAAAATACAGTAGACTTCAGGAGCTCATACACATGCATCCGTCACATTAAAAAACACGCTGCATCTCTTCCTAGCAGACGATCACCAAACTGCTGCTTCAAATTCGCGTCTGCTCCCTCACCATTATGACGTCACTTCCTTTATTATTGAGTAATTCCGTATAAAATTATCAGAAATTGAGTCCTGTCGAGCTTACTATAATACACACATAATCGTTATGAATTTTAATCATAACATCAACCCCCCCCCCCCCCCCCCGCAAAAATAATGAAAACAAGGTTTTCATTATTTCTGTGGTGTGAGTATAACATCACCAGAGTGAAATATGGTAACATTAAATTTCACTGTAAGTAAGAACTAGAATAGCACCCAGGTTTTTGCCATAGGGTAGCAATTTAACACTAAAAGTGTGGACAATGGTATTGGAGCCATCGCCAATGTCTACTCGGGACAAAATCCTTTTAACAGCAACGTGAGGTCGCCATAACTAAGTGTTCACAACACATTAAAAAATGATGGTAGCAATACATACACTCACATATCTCACACCGTCCAATAACACCTATCAGTAAAGTCCAGTTTCAGTTGTCAAATAATTAACTTATTAGTTAAAAGCAATAATTCAAAATACTGTATTATAAAACATACACATGTTTAAAAGCGTAAATAGATGACATTAGGCAGACAAAAAAATAGCAATACAAATAAGATTACAGGAGAACAGTAGAAAGCAACTGAGATTAATTTTTATTCTTGTTAAACATTGTACACATACAATGTGCAGTTCTCTAGGTTTTCTCAACACGTTTTACAGTTATTGTTATTGTTGTTCAGAATCGACATCATTGCACTCCGGGCAAACCCATAGGTGCTCAGTCTCCCTCAGCAAATGTCAAAGGGTGTGAATGCTAACAGTTCATGTAGCGCGCTGATTGTACATACGCCGGATGCATCCTCTCATACGTTCATTCATGCCAGTCCCACGCTTAATGCCAAACTCTAGGAATCTCAGCCGTGATGATTCATCGATTGCAGTGTCATTCTCTAACAGGCAATCATTAATTCTCTTCAGTGTCACTCCCTTATCCATATCCAACGCACCTACTATAGGTGCTATTGAAGCTAGTCTATCAGCTCTTTCATTGCCACGTAACCCAGCATGACCAGGACAGTAGATCCACACCAGTTCCTCAAGATTTGAGGCTGCTATGGAGGTTTTCCTTTCATGCCGTAGCCATCCATTTTGGATCTTCCGAAGCGTGGACTGAGAGTCTGACAAAATAACTGCTCTTTTCAATGAAGTTTCAGACAACCACCTTAAAGCAGCAGTAGCTGCCTCTACCTCCATTCTCATGCTGGAGGTTGTTGTCATGTAGGCCCCGCTATGTTCAGCGACGATCATGCCCTTAATTCTAGCCGATAAGCCCCATCCTGATTTCCCACCACGGGCTACAGACCCATCAGTGAACACAACGGCATCATTATTCCCAACATTTTCATTTATCAGTTGATCAATTTCTAGTTCTGCTTTTCCATTGCCCCAAGCTCTGAGTTCTCTGCCAAGGCTGATAATGACCTGTTGGCTCTACTCCTCTCCCTTGAATATGTTTTCAACTGTGGTCACCTGTCGAATAGCTGACTCAGCCTGCGCCATCCATGACATCCCACTCTTTATTCGTACTCCCTTGATGTCAGCTATGTTCATGTGCAGGGGATAACTTTTATCTGTGGTTACTCACATATAGGCTTTTACCTGAGCCATCGCATATCTGGATTTAATAGACAGCAAGCCGAGCATACTCGTATACCGCATCGTCACAGCGGGGGTATCTCGCGTACAGCCCAAGACTAAACGCATCCCTTCATTTTGAATGCGTTCCAGACGTTCACATTGCGGTACTGACAGCGTGAGTATTCCCAGGCCATACTCAGCTACTGACAAGACCAGATGATGATATAGAAGAAACAGTAGTCACTGCTCGAAGTGCGCAGCAGCCATTGTTTTCAGGGCTGCTAGGCCTCTTTTGCATTTCTGTATGATGTGATCAACATGGTACTTGTATGATAGCCCGCGATCGAAAGTAACTCAAAGATATTTGAGCTTGTTGTGTCTTTCATTTGACTGCCTAGTTTTACAGTTACATATAATCTACTAGTAACACGAGCCCGTTTTATTTACACTGTGCACTCACATATTTTTTCTTAAGCTATCTTTCCCATTCCTCCTCACCATCGTCTTCCCTTTGGTTGGTGTCACCCAGTGCGGTAACTCATGGTGTCACCCACGTGGGCCTCCTCCCGTACCAGACCATACAGAATCCTTAATAATGTTTTGTACTAATGTTACTCGTAAATCGTAATTCCCGTATATCACTGAATGTAATGGAAACAGTAGTGACATAAACAACAAGCAAAATTAAAATTACACCTTTAAATTACAATATCATACGCACAGCCTAAATGTATTTACATTTACATAGTTTCAAGTCGTTAAAGTGAAAATTCGGTAAGAAAACAATAGAATTCGAAGTAAAAACGTTAGGTATATTGATACAGTACATGTAACCTGAGCTTACGAAAAATGTTTTTGTGGTTATAACTAGCTACAGTTATATTTTTATAAAAAATAATAAATTTCTGCTGAAACACTGCACAACAATCTTATAGACAGTCATTTTGGTGTCACCCCCTCTGATGGAATCACCCGGTGCGGTCCGCATCCCCCCTAGTGACGCCACTGCCCTTATGCTCCCCATGGAGCATGGAACTATCACTACAGCCCCCCCCCCCCCCAGCAGGTAGCCTACACAAAGCATTCATAATCTTTCGCAGCCGTGATTTCTGTGGCAATATGTTTTTACACGATGAGGTTGCCAGCCCCCATATCTTTCCCATTACTTTATTCTAATTAATATATTTTGGCTCTTCTGTCCCATAACCATAATCAGATGCAAGAGACAATGAAAAATCTCGATCAGAGGTCACAACAAGTTGGCCTGAAAATACACAGTGAAAAGACAGATTATGAGAATAAATGCAAGAAATGATAACACGATTGAACTTGAAGAAACACCACTAAAGGATGTAGAATCGTACACATATCTTGGTAGTAATATAGACAAAGTTGGAGGGACAGACAATGATATCAAAATAAGAATATAAAAAGCAAGAGGAGCTTTCATTGCATTGGGAAACATATGGAGAACAAGAGAAATCAAGTCCAATACGAAAATAAGAATCTTCAACTCAAATGTCAAGTCAGTCTTTTTTTTTTTTTTTTTAAATTAATGAAAAAAAAAAAAAAAAAGATATTCCGTTCAACCTCCGATGGGTTATAATTAGGATATATATTGTTTTCAATTTCAAATAATATGAACAACCGCCGATATGAGAAAGTGGCATCACATTTGTCAAATCAATATAAAAAGGGACAATCACAATTGTGCTTATAGGTTAAATAAATAGAAAAAAAATAAATAAACTCTGAACAAGAATAGTATTAAAGTGGAGGGGTGTAAAGGCCTGGTGGTTCTAGTTATATAACGGACTTTAACAGATATTTAATTGACTTTCATCTGTTAAAAGTCATGCATTGTAAGAACAGCATCAGACCTTCACATTCCCAGCCACTATATATTAACATTTGTTCGTGTTAAATATTGTTTGACTATATTATGCAGTTCCCTAGGTGTCTATTCTCAACACCTCTTCTATATTCTATTGTATGGCTCTGAAACACGGAGAACAACAAAAACAACAACCAAAAAGCTACAGACTTTTATAAACGGGTGCTTGCGTAGAATAGAGGGACTGAAATGGTATGACAAAGTCACAAATGTGGAATTGATGACAAGAACCAGACAAGTGCCAGTGGAACAAAAATTGAGAAGAAGACGCTGGCGATTGATAGGACACTCATTGAGGAAACCTGTTGATAGCATTACAAGGCAGTCCTTGTTCTGGAATCCACAGGGAAAGAGAGGCAGAGGTAGACAAAAAAACACATGGAGAAGAGAACTGGATACAGAGGTGAAAATGATGAGGAAAACATGGAAAGAACTTGAGCGGATGGCACGTTACAGGAAGACTTGGCATGTGTTTGTTGAAGGCCTATGCTCCTCGGGGAACTAAATGGTATTGAATTGATATATTAACGTGTTACGTACATTTCATTCATTCATTTACTTCCCTTTTATCTCCACAAGGAGAATTGATCTTCAACAAATGTATGCCAAGTCATCCCCGTCTTCGTTCTTAAAAAATAATTTTGGTTTAAAGTTTTATTATACGGTAATTTTGTTCCCTCATTGCCCGTCCCCTTTATTTTAAAATCTGTCATGTGAAGGAAAGCGGGGTCGGTTGGGCGATATGGCAAAACAGTTTCTACATTTACATGCTGAAAATTGGAACAAATGTTGCGATAGTGTTACGATGGGAAATTGAAATCAGCCATTTTCTTTACAGGGCTAGGGTGGGGCACTCAATAAGTAGGGTACGGAAATGCCAGGGTCTTTTCAAGACATTATGACATTTCTTATGTAATTTTAAAGTCAAGGTGTCTTGACAAATATTCAGAAATTTTAGACTGCAGCTCTTTTTCATAATTATTTAATATATTTTATGTAAATTAGAAAGTTTAAAAAGCATGAAGGGCTCTTTTTGTGATTATAAAAACTTCCGACTTTTATCACGTCAACTTGGCAAGATGTGACATCCTATTTTTGGACAAAAAAACTGACTTGCAAATTACAAACAACACGTGATGTGATTCAGCCTTATGAAGGCAGCCATTTGTTTTGGAACTATCGAGACTCAGCTACGCAGGTATATAAAAACGGGTGTTTTCCGACACTTGAGAGAACACTCGCTTTCGATAAACCTTTAACCGCATCAAGTAGAAGCTGTACCGATTACGTGCCACGTTTAGCATACGTTACCAGACATACTGTAAGTATTTACGTCGTTGTGTTAACTAGAGTTTTCAAATATGTAAAAATTTGCCTTTTGAGCCTGGAAAGAACTAGGGAACTTTTGATTTTTGTTTGTTTGTTTGTTTGTTTATTTATTATTATTATTTTTTAAATTTAACATATAAGCACAATTGTGATTGTCCCTATTTACAATGATTTGACAAATGTGATGCCACTTTTTCATATCGGCAGTTGTTCATATTATTTGAATTACCCTATATCCTAATTATAACCCATCAGAGGTTGAACGGGATATTTTTCTTCATTAATTAAAAAAAACTAGGGAACTGCATAATTTAGTCAAACAGTTTTCAACAAGAACAAAAGCTAATATATAGCCTAGTAATTGAGGAGATGTAGGTCTGATGCTGTTTTTACAATACATATGACTTTTGACAGGTGACAGTTAAGTAGGCCTAGGGCCTATCTGTTAAAGTCAGTTATAATAGGCCCTAACTGGAAACACCAGGCCTTTACACCCGGCCCCCTTAGGCCTAATATTATTTTTGTTTGATGTTTTTGTTATTTTTTATCTCGTTTTTGTTTGTTTGGGTTTTTTTTAAACATAGAAGCATAATTGGTAATTGTGATTTGCCCTATTTACAATGATTTGACGAGTGGGATGCCACTTTCCCATATCGGCAGTGGTTCATATTAGGCTATTTGGAATTGAAGACAATTTATATCCTAATTACAATCCATCAGAAATTGAACAGGAAAATTGTCATCTTTAAATTTTAAAAAATAAAAAAGTATAACTATTGCCTTATTACCTTATTACAAAAATTGCTTGGTTGAAATGGAGAACAGTGGGCCGTGCTCTTCGATGTCATCCTAGTAAGTTGCCAACATCGTTAGGGTTTAGGATATCCAAGCCTATCCCATACCCCATTTTAACTGCGTCTCTGAATTACTTTTTAAGGCCCTATCGAACAGAACCCACAATTCATCATTTCAACCAAAGTGCATTTTAGGATTAAATGTTTGCCACACATTTTTCCAGTGATTTTCTTTTTCCTTGAGTATTACTTTGTTTGATTCATTTCTTATATTTTTTCTAGATTTTCTTCTGCTCGATTTCTTCTATATTTTTTAATGGTTTGTTTTCTTTGTGTTTAGAGTATTGTCTGGTGAGGTTCTAGTAATACACATTACGGATATCAGATAAAGAATAAATTGTGAACACAAGCACCCCTCCCCCTTTTTTGACACTTAACGTATAAAGTCTTTGCCATTTTAGGACCAAAACATGCACATCCACAATTTGGAAATTTTCATCCACCCTATTTACACGAATTGGACAGGAGGGATAATGTTAAAAGCTAATGTTATATGGAGTGTGTGTGTGTGTATATATATATATATATATATATATATATATATATATATATATATATATATATATATATATATATATATATATATATATATATTGCCTACAACACATAATGGCATTTTTGGGGTTTCCTTATTCTATTTGAATTTATCTTTTTGCGCAATAGACTTTGTAATCATTGTGGCATAGTCACACCCTGTGGATTAACCACTACCATGCAAATCATATTCAAGTTTAATGTGTTCTTCCATTTGTGATGAATGATAGTTGGTAAAAGCGTTATAGCTGTCGTGTGTTTTCAAACTGTCTTGTCGGAGCAGTGATCCTATTCTGTCTCTGTGCTAATCCGTCCTCCCACTGACACATTTATTACAAGGAGAAATATTACTTTTATATTTCTAGAACAACCATGTCGTTGACAGTGAAAGTATTTTTGGAGCATGCCAATGGATCAAATGAGATCCGCAGATTTCCACTGAACACCACAGCTGGTGCCGACTTATTCACTGCAGCCAAGGAAAAGATCAAGCAGTTGTACCCAGCTTTAGCTCATGGCAACTTTACACTCTACTGGCAAGGTAAGATTGCAGTGTATAGAATGTATATTTTACTACGCAAGCTTGCAATTTCTGTTGCTGTGAATCTCTCTGTGTGATATGAATGTCTGTTTACATTCTTCAGTTTTCCAAGGCATTTGCATTCTTTGCTGCAAGTGCTTTGTTTCTCCTCCTTTCCCATCTGTATGTGATTCATTATTATTATCACCTTTCATCTTTCTCTCTGTGGCCAAAGATTTTCTTGCATTCATTTATTTGTTTTCGTTGTCTTTTACTCTATATTCCAAGTTGTCATTCTTAAGTCTGAAAGACCATTCCATCCTTCTGTTAGTTCCTATACTATCTTATTTTGATTTCTGCCATCTTTTTAATCTGTGCTGTTTTTGTCTTTTCATTCCATTCTTGTCACATGACCAGTCACCTCTCACTCTAAAGATTTGTTATTGTGAGAGGGAATTATCAGATTAAAAAATTTTCTTCAACTCTCTACTGGCTGTATATATTTAAAGCAAATGTCTAAATTTAACAAAGCATTATTTTTGCTTTTTCAGGGAGGTTTTTAAATGTATTTATCTGTTTGCTATTTGGACTTACGTTTAGAAACATCTGGCTAGTCTAGCTATGTAAATAGTATGTATTCTTGTCACTGATTCCATTGTCAGAAGTAAAAATGCTGCAAACTTATTATGCCTGGCTCTTGTTCAACGTATATTTTTGTTTTTCAGATCCTGATGGTGACCGTGTTGCTTTTTCAACCACAGAGGAAATGAAAGATGCCATAGCCTTTGCATCTGATGGAGTGTTGCGCGTATATATCCCAGGTACAATGATCTTTCGTAGATGCCACTGATATTAACTTTAAAAATATGGGCTTGGAAATGTTATTTGGGAAATGTAATAAATGAGAACAGTGCATTTTAAGTGTTGATAATCCAAGCTGGCATAGGTGACCATGTCCTTCCACAACCTTTTGTCCCCAGTGCTGTATGTCGGTTATGTTGGCTTCTTTCCATGTCATGATATTAAATTGTCCTGAATCTTCTCCCTCTGCCACTTTGTCCTTCAATCTTTCTTGTCACAATGTATTGTAGCTTTCCTCTTCTCATAACATTTTCAGTGAAAGCGGATTGCTTTTATGCATTTAATTCATGACTGTACCAGGAATAATATGATGGTGGTTTTCCTTTGCCTTCCAACAGTTAGTATAGAGGAATCTCTGATAATCTTAGACTAAAAAGTCTACCAATTTTAGACTAAAAAGTCTACCCCAGAAAGGCAGTGGAGAGGTTGAGGTACCTCATTGTTGCCGGCTATCATGTCATGAAGCAATGTTTGTTGCTACATTTGTTTTGGGAAATATAAAAAAAAATTAATAGAACTCTATTGTATTTGCACAGAGCCAATGGAAACTGGACAAGCATCTGATCAGAGCCAGCAACAGCGAAAACCATCGGACAAACAGCAACAACAGCCTCAGCAGCAACAGCAGCAGCAAGGATCAAGTCAAAGTCAACCTCAGGGTCCAAGACCTAGTCAAGGTCAAGGGCAGCACACAGAGGGTGATGGGCCAGTTCATGTTGGTGTGACTTGTGATGGATGTGAGGGCCCAGTGGTTGGCGTCCGCTACAAGTGCTGTGTGTGCCCAGACTTTGATCTTTGCCAGACTTGCGAAGGGAAAGGGCTGCACACAGAGCATGACATGTTTAAGATAACCCAGCCCCGTGTCAGTCCATTGGTAAGTTGTTTGTGTGTGTTAAGTTTTTAAATTTTTTTTTTAACAACTTGATGGTAGAAGCATAATTTTTTTTCTTTTTTAATTGTAAATGTGTTTGGTGATAGGACTAGTTCCGTAAGTCCTTTGTTTATGCGAATTCAGAATTACAGAACTCAGTTTGTATTTATTTAATTTAAATTTATGGGCCTATTTCAAAGTTATAAGCTTAGGGAAATGAAAAAAAAGAGAGAGATGAAAATCATTAGCTAGCTCAGGGTTTCTTAACCTTTTTTGTGCCTGTTGCGTGCATATTTTGACGCACATATTACAAAAATCGATATGGCTATTTAATATGGGAAAATATAGACATTCATTCATTTGTGTATGAAAATGCTGTCTATGGTAAAAGCGAGAGAATCCATGTTTGATTCACACTTTTGATTATGGGAGTAATCGTTCTGGATATTGATCCGGCGCAAGGATATTGCGCTTACGTTTGTACTTATTTTTTAGGGCCAGAAAATATATTAATTTGCTTATTGTGTTTATGGCCTGAATTCATATGTATTACATATTATTAGTACAAGTGGAATCAGTCCTATATTGTATATTTTGGATGGGTAGGAGGGACTAGATTCTTGTTATTCCGGTCTAGCGGAAGTATGAGTTGTCTTGACAAGTCGTGATGAGTTCCGATGTACCGTGATAATGGCGGGTACGCACTTTTCAAAGGGCTGGTAGATTCTTAAGGAAATATGATTCATGAAGTGGTTTCCTTCTAAAGGAGATGGTATCTCTACTATAGTTTATGTTAGAGACTCTCCTAAGGTACGGTACAATGTATAATTCGGACTCCATGTATTGCCAGACCCTATATTGATGATCTCATGTCGATTCGACCTAGATGGAACATTGTGCTTCGTATCGCTAGGGTCGTGTTTTGTATCGACGAAGATGACAGACTTTCCTGCAGCGGTTATGGCTACATGAATTAACCTGATCACCGTAGAGCTGTATGGGAACATTTATGAAATCATTTATATACCCATTATAAATTAACTCTGGCTTATATTCTCCTTCCTATGAATGAGTGAACGACAACTCAGGGAGGCAGCCATGTTAGATTTCGGTCATCATATGTTTTGATCACTGCCAAGAGAACAGATTATTTATCCTATTATCGGACAGTGACAGGGAGATCTCAATCTTGCTAGAAACCCCCTCTTTCGTGGTTTCATAATATATGCTACCTTGTAGGGAAAATAGACTTCTCATTTCTTGGAAAGGTCCGTACGATATAATATCAAAAGTTTCCGATGTTGACTATATCGTCGATATTGACGGGAAGCGTAAAACCTTCCACATCAACATGCTCACGGAATTCCATGAACGTCCTGATTATTTACAACCTGTTTTCCAGGCAACGGACGATTTTCCAGTCCAACATGGACAGTACTCATCTCTGTCAGTAATACAGGATGAGGAAACGAGTTTCTCGGATGTAAATTTACCTTTTCCAATGATTCCTCTTCACTCTAATGAATCATGGAAAGATGTTGCAATTTCTCCAGAATTATCTCCAGGAGAGCAGAAACAAGTTTCTACTTTGTTAGAACAATTTCAGGATGTCCTTACTGACATTCCTGGTCAAACGGATGTCATTCAACATGACATTATTCTTACTGACCATAGTCCTATAAGAGTCAGACCGTATCCTATCCCGATACATTTTCAAGCACAGGTAGAGAAAGAGTTAGATGAGATGATAGAGTTAAAAATTATTGAACCATCCACATCAGCATATTCTTCGCCGATGGTTATAGTACGGAAAAAAGACAATAACATACGTCTTTGCGTGGATTATCGCAAATTGAATCAAGTGACTAAATTCGATGCTGAACCTATGCCTTTACTAGAAGAGCTACTTACGAGACTATCGAATTCTCACTTCTTTACTAAACTCGATTTGTCTAAGGGATATTGGCAAGTTCCACTATCCGAACACGCCAAACCGTTTACTGCTTTTTCGACGCCTAGGGGTCTATTCCAATGGAATTTCATGCCTTTCGGTTTTATGAATGCCCCTGCTACATTTGTACGCATGATGCGTCGAATCCTATCTCATCGCTCAGATGTCATTGCGTATCTTGATGACATCTGTCTTTTCAGTGATACTTGGAACGATCACTATAATGGTATAAATGAACTATTGTCTATCTTACGCGAGAATAACCTGACAGCGAAACCATCGAAAGCATGTATTGGTTTTAGCGAAATATCTTTCTTAGGACACTGTGTTGGTCATGGGTTCCTAAAAACAGAAGACCATAATACAAGTAAGATACTTAACATTTCTATTCCTAAGACTAAAAAGCAAGTACGAAGTCTCTTAGGTCTAATACAATTTTATGGACGATTCATCCCGAATCTGTCCTCCATTATGTCACCTCTTTCTTCCTTGCTAAAGAAAGGGTCTCCTAATGTAGTCCATTGGACTCAAGAATGTCAATCCTCTTTGGATAAGGTTAAAACTATGTTTTCTACTTCACCTATCCTAGTATTGCCTTCTAAGGATAAGACATTTATTCTTCGTAGTGACGCTTCATCCACCGGGATTGGAGCTGCACTAATGCAAGAGTACTCTGGAACTCTGCATCCTGTGATGTATATTTCTCGGAAATTAAATGCCGCAGAGAAGAATTACTCGGTCCTAGACCGTGAATTATTGGCTATGGTTTGGTCAATCCTTAAACTGCAAAGATTTCTTCTGGGCGCGCATTTCATTGTGGAAACTGACCAGAAAGCTCTTACGGCTATTCAGAGTAAAAAATCTGAAGAGCGCGAGATCAACGCGATACGCGATTGCTCTACAGCCATTTCATTTTTCGGTGCGAGCTATCCGTGGGTCAGAAAATGTGATGGCAGATATTTTGTCTAGATGCCCACATGATTCATAACTGTTATACAACTTTGATACAGTTGTTTCTATGTTGAAATGTGTACACATATGTAATATATCATATATTGATTGTAACACTACTTAGCGGTTCAGTGATATTTATTCACCGCTGATCTTTCAATGTTTTTCGCCTTTGATGATCATGATGTTAAGATATCTTAGATGAAATTTATGTATAAACTAATGTGGAAATTGTGTCATTGCTAATATTGTAGTATGCGTTGGTGACACCTCTCTGGAAATATTTATACTTAGAGAAGTACTTTCTCTAAGGTCATAAAACTTATGCTTATCATCTGCGCATTGTATTGGTGCGTTGTGAGCCTATTGTATGTTGCTCCTAGATGTATTTCAAAAAAAAAAAAGTACCATTTTTTTTTTCCCAAGGGGTGTGGTAATCTGTTGCGTGCATATTTTGACGCACATATTACAAAAATCGATATGGCTATTTAATATGGAAAAAATATAGACATTCATTCATTTGTGTATGAAAATGCTGTCTATGGTAAAAGCGAGAGAATCCATGTTTGATTCACACTTTTGATTATAGGAGTAATCGTTCTGGATATTGATCCGGCGCAAGGATATTGCGCTTACGTTTGTACTTTTTTTAGGGCCAGAAAATATATTAATTTGCTTATTGTGTTTATGGCCTGAATTCATATGTATTACATATTATTAGTACAAGTAGAATCAGTCCTATATTGTATATTTTGGATGGGTAGGAGGGACTAGATTCTTGTTATTCCGGTCTAGCGGAAGTATGAGTTGTCTTGACAAGTCGTGATGAGTTCCGATGTACCGTGATAATGGCGGGTACGCACTTTTCAAAGGGCTGGTAGATTCTTAAGGAAATATGATTCATGAAGTGGGTTTCTTCTAAAGGAGATGGTATCTCTACTATAGTTTAT
Source organism: Oreohelix idahoensis (assembly GCA_024509875.1). NCBI lineage: Eukaryota > Metazoa > Mollusca > Gastropoda > Stylommatophora > Oreohelicidae > Oreohelix > Oreohelix idahoensis. The sequence goes on from JAMPIV010000231.1 coordinate 87,232, forward strand.
GTTAGAGACTCTCCTAAGGTACGGTACAATGTATAATTCGGACTCCATGTATTGCCAGACCCTATATTGATGATCTCATGTCGATTCGACCTAGATGGAACATTGTGCTTCGTATCGCTAGGGTCGTGTTTTGTATCGACGAAGATGACAGACTTTCCTGCAGCGGTTATGGCTACGTGAATTAACCTGATCACCGTAGAGCTGTATGGGAACATTTATGAAATCATTTATATACCCATTATAAATTAACTCTGGCTTATATTCTCCTTCCTATGAATGAGTGAACGACAACTCAGGGAGGCAGCCATGTTAGATTTCGGTCATCATATGTTTTGATCACTGCCAAGAGAACAGATTATTTATCCTATTATCGGACAGTGACAGGGAGATCTCAATCTTGCTAGAAACCCCCTCTTTCGTGGTTTCATAATATATGCTACAAACTATGGACGTCAAGTAACTTTAGTTATTTACCGATCTGCCTTCACTGACGCGTTAGTCAGATAGGGGGATGCGGCCATAATGTATCATGACAATTGAACTTTTGATGTACTGCCCATTATTTCTGAATGTGTCATGACTTCAGATCTGCTATGTATACCTACAAATTGATATGTCAACATACCATGATGTACTCGTATGTCCCAGTGTGTACGTCTGAATAAATTGAGTAAACAAAGATTCCAGCAGTCTGCATTGTGCCTTGTAGACACAAGTGTATGAGTGGTTATATTGGTCAGCACACGAACAGTACACCATTCGCGGTAATCACACTCTACACTTCTACTTCACACATACACCATCCTGCGTCGGTTGGAGTGACCAAGTTTAGGGCCTGCTTCCCCTGGAGCCTTTGCCTTCCCTAACTCAGGACTAGGGTGAGTTACCCATTTACAGCTGGGTAGACTGGAGCATGCCTGATCTCAACAACACACCACTCTTCCTTACAGAGCACACCGACTGACACTTTACAGAGTGGAAAGAAGAAAAGAAACTTTACAGTGCCATAGAGACCTTTGATTGTCTGATGAAAGCTATGGACACCTTCTTGGAAACAAAATGTACATAAACGCATGATTTTAAATTTTAGGTTATGCACACTGACCCCCAACATTCTATTCCATTCATAGAACCCCACAGGTTCCATGGACCACAGGTTGAGAAACCCTGAACTAGATTCAAACTGTCAGCCATACTCCACTTGCAGCAGTTAGATACTTGTATTCTCTTTAATATCTTTGAGGCTGTTTGATCAACCCATGCATTCCGCCCACACATTCCTATGTCCAGTGACTACATATTGTGTTGAAATGACTGTTTGAAATGCTGTATGCTTCATTTATTTTCAGAATTTCCTGCCACCTCACCTGGGTCGCTACATAAGCCGATGTATGAGAGGGATGGCACCAGGAGCTTCTGCTAGCTCCACTGCTGCCAGTGCCAATGAAGGCACAGATTCCCAGTCTGGTGCCAACCAGGAGGAAAAACAGAAGGAGAGAGCCTCATATGAGGAGTACTTGAATGAGGTTGGGGCTGATATTGCTGCGTTCCTGGACCCATTTGGTAAGTTTCTGTTGGATTTTCTTTGTTATTCATGTGCTCCATTTCGGTCATTCACGTCACTTGTGAGAAATTGTTTTTTTGTTGTTCATGAAAGTTAAATTATAGTTTAACGCTCGTTAATTTGCTTCACCTGCATAGGAAAAATTTCAGGAGAAACTTAATAAAGTTGGTGCTTAATGTATCCACACAAAACAGTTAAGAAATCTATTACCCTTCATGGTTTATTATTAAAGATTTATGAACTAAAAATTCATTGACAGTGGAAGGGATGTGGATGTGAGCTGAAACTCCACCTTCAACACAATACATGTCATTCTTCATATTAATGAATACGCCCACGGCGACCGTTGCCTCAATTGGCTGTGTGTGGTGTACCCGGAAACGGGGCCTCCCAGTACTGAGGCACAGTTAAGTCCCCGATGTCACTTATCGGTGCAGAGTTGAGAGAGATGGCTGAGCATCACAATCCCCCCTGTGTTGCAGCATGATGAGAACACAGCATTGCACACTGAGCTTGGGGGGATCACTTGGGCACCAGACTTAATACTGGCTCTTGACTGGATGGCAGCATGCAGGAGATTTCTACAATGGAGGGTTGGCAGGTGGTGGGTATCTGGAAGTGGCTCTGTGCAGGACGTGAGGATTCCTTGGGAGAGCCCAGAACCAGAGCACAGCATTGTGCAAGCTCTGCATAGTTGGAGAGCCCCTTGGATGATGGGGAATGCACAGTGTGCTACCCCACCTATCCCCAACTGCTAACTTAGAACCAGAAGTGGGGTCCTCTGTATGCGTGCCAGGCCAGGATAAAATGCCTGGGAAAGAGACTGGAGCTCAGAACTCCCTAACTCAAAGTTGCAGGATGGCAGAAAAGCCATGGGAAAGACAGGGCTATTTTGAAGATAACGCAACCATATTTTCACCATATGAGCTCGGACGCTGTCTCGGTAAACAAGGTCCGCGCAGAGCAGTGACACCCCCAGGCTGCTTGCGAATAGTCTACTACTGGGAACATAAACAGATTAGGGATGAGCCCACTCTCCCGTTGAACAGGTGCTAAAGTCATAGATACTGGGCCAGAAGGCGCACCGGAAACCACAGTATCACGCAACTCGCTTTTTTTTTTCTATGGAGAGTACACCGTCAAATAAATCTCGTACTGGTGCTTGCCCTGTGGAGCTCCACCAGGCAGGTGCAGTGCCGGGCTCTGAGCCTCGACAGAGCCCACCCTCAGCTACTGGAGGACCCTCTAGACCGTCTTGTGGAGTCAGCAGACGGCGGAGGAGAACTACTGACCAAAACAAAACAGAAAAAAGAGAAACCCAGAGTGCCACTTGTCATGATGCACTGGAATGCAGAGGGAGTGAACAGCAAGCAGGCTGGATACAGCAAAAAGACAGAGCTGGAAAACATCTTGTATGAGAAGCAAGTCAGTGTTTGCTGTATCCAAGAGACTCACTTGAAAGCAGATCAAACCTTTAAAATAAGGGGATATCAATGCTTCAGATCCGACAGAAAAGATAGACGAAAAGGAGGAGTACTTACTCTTGTAAGGAATAACATTCCTGCACACGAAAGGAAAACCTTCATGGATGGAGCAGAATATCAGCTGTTGCAGATAAAGGTAGACAAGATGGAAATAGAACTCCTGAACTATTACTGTCCGAACAACAAACCCCTGAGTCTCAGCTCTATACAGGTACCAGCCACAAACTTTATAGCAGTTGGAGACTTTAATAGCCACTCCCAGAGCTGGGGCTATAACCATCTGGATCACAGAGGTGAAGAGGTTGAAACTTGGCAAGATGATCACTCCCTAATCCTAGTCAATAATGCCACAGATACTCCTACCTTCTACTCCAGAGGATGGCACACAACTTCAACACCAGATCTTGCCTTCTCCACACCAGATATAGCTGGATCTATTAGTAGAGAAGTAGGAGACCAACTAGGGGGAAGCGACCATCGCCCAATCTTTCTTACTGTCCAGAGTGCAACTCTCCGTACAGGCCCAGCCATTACAAGATGGAACTACAAAAAAGCCAACTGGGGTTTATTCAGGCATCAGGTGAACACGCTGCTGTCTACCCTCAAGGTACAGAACAGAGACATTAACGAAGTGGTAAAAGACTTCAACAGATGCATACTACAAGCTGCAAAAGAAACCATTCCCAAAGGATGCCGGCATAACTACATACCATACTGGTCCAGCACACTCCAAGAACGTCAGGAAGCTATGGACAGGGCTAGAAAGGACGCAGAGTCTCAGCCTTCACTTGAAACTCACAACAAATGGAAAAAGGCTGTAGCAGAGTTTCAGAGAACAAAGCTAGAAGAAAAACGGAAAAGCTGGAGAACTAAAACGGCATCGCTGAACCTTGAGAAAGACGGCAGGAAACTTTGGAGATTAGTCAAGTCTCTAAATGAAGAGCGTTCCTCACCTAGGCAGACTATCACATTGGATGAAGGTGGCAAACTTTTCAGAGGAAAACAAGCTGCAGACTTGTTTGCTAGAAGATACAGTTCAGAAAGCAACTTACCCATTAACATAGATCATCAGAGAGAGATAAGAAAAGAAATACTGGCAACCATGGGACAGACAGATACTCCTGCCCCAATGAGGGAACCCATCACACTAGGAGAACTACAGAAGGCTATTTCCAAGCTTAAGTTTCAAAAGTCACCCGGCCCAGACAAAATCAGCAACGAAATGCTAGTAAATCTGAGCTCAGCAGCAAAGACAAAACTGCTTGAGATATTCAACCACAGCTGGTTGAAAGGAACGGTACCCCAAGTATGGAGAGAAGCCATCACAATACCCATACTAAAGAAAGGGAAATGTAAGACCGAGGCTGCAAGTTACCGGCCAATCAGTCTCACAAGCTGTGTTGGGAAGACTATGGAGCGAATAGTCAACCACAGATTGAAATGGTATTTAGAGTCTGAGCAGATCCTGGTGCCGGAACAAGCTGGATTTAGAGAATGCTACAGTATAGAAGACCAAGTTACTTACTTGTCTCAAGCAATAGAAGATGCCTTCCAGGAGAAGAAAAAGGTCCTAACGATCTGGGTCGACTTCAAGCAGGCCTTTGACAAGGTGTGGAAAGATGGCCTTATTGCAAAACTTAGGAGAAGTGGAATCCAAGGCAACATGATGAAATGGATCCAGTCATACTTGCATAACAGGAGAACTAGAGTCACTCTTGACGGTCTGCAGAGCAGAAAAGTGTTGCTCCATCAGGGGGTACCTCAAGGAGGAGTAATTTCCCCAACACTCTTCCTTGTTTACATCAATGACCTGGTGAAAGATCTCCCTGCAGGAGTTAAAGCTGCCTTATATGCAGATGACCTAGTACTCTGGTGCGCTGATGAAAATGTCACCACAGCAAATTATAGAATGCAGCGGGCAGCAGACATGCTAGTGTCATGGGCAGAGAAATGGCTTATCACAATAAACACAGACAAAACCTCCACAACACTGTTCTCCCTCGCCCCCAAGGACAAATCAGCTAACATACACCTAGGGACAACCGTGATCAAGGAAGAAAGCTACCCCACCTATCTTGGGGTGACATTTGACCAAAGGCTTACATGGAATAAGCATATTGAAAATGCAGAAGGAAAGGCCCGAAGACGACTAGGCATACTCAGAAAATTAGCAGGTACCAACTGGGGAGCAAATGAACGAAATCTAAAGAAGATTTATAATGGAGTAATAAGACCACACTTAGAGTTTAGCTCAGCAGCATGGTCATCAGCTGCTAACTCACATCTGCAGTCTTTGGACAAGGTGCAAAATCAAGCTCTCAGGCTCATTACAGGAGCCATGAAAACTACACCAATAACAGAGATGCAGAAGGTTGCTGGATTACAGACATTGTCCCATAGAAGAGACACAAAAACCATGATCCAGATGGAAAAGTACAACAGTATGCCAATGCACCCAATGAAGGCAAGACTAGATGATCTGGCATTGGGACGTCTAAAGCGTAGCAGCTTTGTGCATCGGGGGGGGAAAAGACTTATAAGACAGCATCAAGAAGACCTATCCATGAAGACAACACCACTGAAGCCCACCCTATACCCTGTACCATGGGAGCAGGCCAGCAGTGCCCTCCAAATTAATACATCAGTCAGTGGTCTCACAAGTGGATGTGAGTATAATGATCTGCAAAAACGAACTGCTACATTGAGTATGATCCAAGAAAGCTATCCCGATCAATCATGGATACATGCCTATACAGATGGATCAGCAACTAATGCTGTTAGGAATGGAGGTGCCGGTATCTTTATCTCATATCCTGACAACCACTATGAGACTAGGCACATTCCCACTGGTAAATTCTGTTCCAACTATACAGCTGAGGTTCAAGCTCTAGAGCAAGCTGCAAATATGATTTTTATAACACCAACTCTGACTGCCACCAGGTAGTCATCCTCACAGATGCACTGTCTGTCCTGCAAGCTCTCAAGGGTGGTAAACTCCCGCATCTGAGAAATGAACTAAACAAGGTAGCTGCCAAAAAGAGAACCATACTTCAGTGGGTACCATCTCATTGTGGTGTACCCGGAAATGAAAAGGCAGATAAACTTGCAAAAAAGGGAGGAGAATGTGAACAAGAAGATAATGAAGTCACATACTTTGAGAAAAAGAGAGCTATCCAGACTATCAGAAGAGAACAGAACCAACCCAAAGACGACTATCACACTCTCGACCGGCAGGGACAGATAACGACTCAGGACAGGGCATAACAAACTGAATAAACACATGCACAAGCTACGATTGTCTGCTTCACCACTGTGCACATGTGGATTAAACGAACAAACTGCTGAGCATGTTCTACAGGACTGTCCTCTGTATGACCAGTTAAGAAAGATATACTGGCCCAATGACTCAACACTAAACTCAAAGCTATATGGAGTTAAAGAGGAACTTCAAACAACAGTCGAATTCATTATGAGAACTCGTCTGACGGTGTAATCATCAAAGATGCGATCGCAACAAGAAGAAGAAGAATATTAATGAATATGTTGAGCGACTAATAAAATAAGTTCACATTAATTACTTATTTTTTTTATTGATTAAAATTAAATGAATCCATTTTTGTACCAGGAATTGATGTGACCTATGATGTTCACCATGGCAATGGAACTCACCACCGGGGCCACCGCACCTGGGGCAGAGGAGGCAGATGCCAGGCCTGGGAGGGCATGCGTCGTAAAGCTCAACAGGACGGAACTCCTGAAAATGCAAAAACGCCTGAAGCTAAAGAAAATGGTGGTGCTGAAAAGATGGAAACAAATAGCAGTGTTCCACAGAGAGAGAAGAACGCTGCAGAGGATGTTAACAAGGTGAGCAAACTAGTCAAATCTTTTATAAATATCTTAGTCTCAAATTTTAGGACAAAGAGTTTTAAAGTTGATTGGATACAAACTGTTGAAAGAAAATCATCTTTGGTCTACTTCCTTCTCTGTGCACTAAATGTGTAAGGGGAAATGGAATTTTAAAATAGATAATTTTCTCTTCATTAGTGTTTCACTGGATGTCAGTGTTTCACTTGATGTCATTGAATAACAATTAAGTTCTGCTTGTGTGCATATGTACGTTTAGATTGCTTCTAATATATTCTATTTAGTCTGTGTTCTCTTGTACACAAGCTTGGAATTTGAATTAATATTAGTTCTCCTATGTTATGGAATTTTCCTGCTCTCTGTATTCTTTTCCTAGAATTTGCTTTAATATGCAATCTACTCGGCTTATGGAATCATCGTGTGTTCTTTATCGTCTCCCCTTGAGATCTCTTTATTCTCTTCCTGTGTAATATTTTGTTATCCTCCCTGTCCTTATGAAATATTCCCAGGCTCAGTATTATGTTGGAATGAAATTATCCTGTTATGTATTCTGTCATTGGAATTTCCTGTGTCGCGTGTTCTCTGCTACTGCCAGCACATGCTTCTGTGTTAAAAATGTTTTATACTTATACTTTCTTTCTTTTTTTTTTTTAGGCTGGAAGTGGAAGTGACAATGATGATTGGGCCTATGTTAAGGAAGATGGAACTGATATTAAGTTGCCCAACTCAACCCCTATTCCCATGCCTGGGCCTACAGCTATCCCTATGCCAGGACCTAACCCCACCTCTCAGCCATCTGCTGGTCCAACACCACCTCCAAGATCCTCTAGTGGTCCCCAAACTGGAGACAACCCAACCAGGATTTACCCAAGTAAGTTAAATACCACTTGTATAATTCTTCAGACAGGAAAGACATCAATTTCTATTCACTAAAACAAGTAGTTGGCAGTTATGGTCTTGTATTGCCCTCTTTCACTGACAAACTAAGACAACTTTGGTATAGATGTGTCAGATTTGATTATTTAAGCGTGCCTTTTAAAAAATTTAAAGAATGTCTGTACACACGATCACTGGAGTTTTAGTTTTGAACATTGAAGAAACAATGCCCAGGTTTACCCATTTTCGCTTGACACATTGATGGGAAGATAGAAAAATAAATTCAGCTGGTCTGGAGTTATTTAACATTGTGGATGAGAAGGATCTTATTCCCCGAGAGACTTTTATACTCGGCTGATAGGATAGTATGGTGTTTCCTCTGGCAAACCTGTACACCCCAGGGTAGAAGAATGATTAAGTGTCATATAAGAGACTTTAAAGTAACTTTCAAGAAATTATATGTATTATTTAGAAATGCGGTTTTTACAAAATATGCTTTGGTCCCCTGTCTGGTATTTGTTATTTCACTTCTGACAATAATAATTATCATTCTCCATGTTTGCTCATCAAGAAGGTTGAAGTCACCACTACAGTTGGTCCCCTTGCTCTGTGCACTACATGTGGTCTTGCAGTAGTTATTTATGTGTTATTAGATGATAGGTTTTCACATTATAATCATTGATTCATTTATCTACTACGCTACACCACCCTGTGGAGCACGTCGTCAGCAAATTCATGCCTAGCCTTCCTGTTCTGTGTTTTTGTTCATTTGATGTCAGCCTCTGGTTCTCATGTTCTTTGGCCTCCCTCAGCCTTTGTTATCCTGGGGGATTCCAGAACAAGGACTACATTGTATGCTATCAGCAGGTTTCCTTAATGTCTGTCCTGTATGACACCAGCATCATTTTTTCACTTCTTGTTCTACTGGCACCCATCTAGTTCTTGCCATCAACTCCACATTGGCGATCTTGTCATATTCATACAGTTTTAATCTGTCTCTTCAATGCAAGCATTCATTTATGAAAGTTAATGACTTCTTTCTTGTTTTTATTCTTCATATTTTAGAACCATGCGTTAGAATTGCCTTGACATTTGAGTTGAAGATTCTGATTTTTTTTATGTTGGACTTGATTTATGTTGATTTCCATATATTTTCTACTGCAATGAAAGCCTCTCTTGCCATTTATAATATAATTATTATCATGTGCATTTATTGTTTCTCAGACCTCCGAATTCAACAAAGCCTGGATCAGATGTTAGCCATGGGGTTCTCTGACACGGACGGTTGGTTGACTGCTTTGCTGACAGAGTACAACGGTGATATTGGATCCACCCTTGACGCTATTAAAGCCAAGGCCACACAGCAGCTTGAAAACTTGCGTGACAACACTAAATGAGTGCCTCAAATTGTTTCTGTTACAGTAGATTAGTTGGGGCAGGGTGAGAGAAAGTGATCTACTGTACATTAGGGAGATGGGTATCTTATTGCAAAGTATGAAGAGAACAGATTTTTCAATATATATCAGTATCTTTAAATGTGATATTTGTATGAATTGTTCTTGATGTTTATTTGTTTATGTGCACTTTTATTGATGGCAGAGGTATGAGAAACTGTCGGAATCAAAAGCGATATATTATTATAACTAATCCTAAACAGACAGCAATCTTTGAAAGAAGCTCATTTTTTTTTAAAAATATACACTGTCATGCTTGTACAAAGACACTGTAAATTTATTTTCTGCAGAAAATAATTTCTTCTTCTTGGAGTGGAATCTTTTCAGCCAGACAAAGGCAGTATAGGGAGAAAATCACTATAATTTTGCCTATATTGATTCTCCTTAATAACTGTTTTGAATGCCGACAATTAATGACCCACTGACATTTCAAGTGTTGGACCTTGCCTACCTACTGTGGCAGTTGTTAAATCAATATATAATGTCGTCACTCTTTCATGAACAGTCTAGATTTTTCCATGATCTTCATGCTTTATAAATGCTATGTGTTTATAGTACAAGTTTGCAATGTTTACTGTTTAATTGCATGGCATCCAATGTCATGACTTGACATCAATTTTAATTTTTTGTTTGTTTGTGTTTTGAAATTGCTACATTAGTATGAAGAAAAGGAAAATACAGCAGATTTAATGTGCATTTTAATGTCTTAGCTTGGAGAAGTTTTTCTTTTTTATAAATTTTGTGTATCTACATGAGAAGTTATCAAATCAATTTGAGATATTTTACAAACCTGAAATTGTGTAGTGATAGTTAGCTACTTAAAAAGTTGATTATATGGGACCATAACTTGATAGAAAAATATAATATGCAATAATTCTTCAGTTTTGTTAACATGCAATTACAGTTGTTGTCATTAAATGTTTGGTGTCAGTGAAATAACAAGATTTGTTTCTTTCTTTCTGTAATTTAACTGTAGCAAGAATGCTATGAGAGATTTGATGGATGTCCTCAAAATGAGGCTCATATCAACTGTCTGCTTTCAAGAAAAGCACAAAGATAATGTATTGAGATGGAAAATATGAGCTATGAAGTTAATAACTGGGCACACACACACAACCCTTCCCCCCACACCTTTAGAACTGAACTTGATAAATACTTTCTTCACATAAAAATTATCAGAACAGTTATATAAGGCAGCTGTTTTAAAATAAAATAGAGATGATGAGAGACTTACGATGAATAAAGAGATTTGGCACTGTATGCAACCTAAACATAAAGAATTGTATGCAGAAGAGAAATATATTAAGATAAAAAAAAGTTGTATGTTTCAACGATTTAAAACATAAGAATGTGTGAAAGAAAATATAAAAATGGAAAGCAACACCTTCTAATTACTAATCTTTAACAAATGTAATAAAAAATTTTAAAAGTGACTTACTGCACCACAGGGCAACATAAGCAATAGTTCTACATACAGAGTAACCAACACTGTTGCCAACGAACCACCGCATGGTAAACAATGAGTCCATAGAAGACATGACTTGTTCATGTTTGTTGAAGTTTTAAGTTTGCAGGATGGGGCTGCTGGCCCTATGCCGAACCTTTGATGCCTTCTATGACATGCTTGATAGGTTATATTGTTACTACTAGTTCCTCCCTTTGGGGCCCAATGAACACACTTGTAGATATATTCATATGAGGGAAGGTCAAAAAGTAATGCCTCCTATTTTTTATGTATGTAAATACTGCATCGGTGTGCAATTTGTAAATTTAGCAGGATTCCTCAAACACTCTTCTGCACTGTATAGCATTACCAACCTGTTTCAGTAACAGGTGGCACCACTGTAACAGTTTAAAAATGGCTGCCAAAGTCGTTCGGTTAAAACAACGTTATGTCATAGAATTCCTCAATGCTGAAGGCGAGACCCCAATTCGCATCCACGAACGTTTGAAGAATGTTTATGGAGATTCAAATTTTCAAACAGATACAGGAAATACCAGGACTGAACATCAGTGGAAGGTCAATAAACAACCTTAGATATGCAGATGATACCGTGTTGTTAGCTGAAAGTGAACAGGAGTTACAAGAACTAGTGAAGCGAGTGAACAGTATAAGTCATGAATATGGACTTGACATTAATATTGAGAAAACAAAAACTATGATAATTAGCAAAACAGATGATTAACCCACATTAAAGATAAGCGTAAATGGGAAAATCCTGGAACAAGTCAAGAGCTACGTATATCTTGGTCATATAATAACAGAAGATGGCAGATGTGAAACAGAAATCAAGAAGAGAATAGGAATGGCCAAAGCTACATTCAACAATATGAAACATATACTGACGTTTAAACAGTTATCTCACAAATTAAAACAGAGAATCATAAAGTGTTATATATATTCTGCATTTCTGTATGGTGCGGAAACATGGACGATGAATAAGCATTTGGAAGAAAGAATTGAGGCTCTTGAAATGTGGATATATAGAAGAATGGGGCGTATCTCATGGAAAGAGATGAAAACAAATAAGAAGGTCCTAGAAAATCTAGGTATGAAAAGAGAACTAATGAGAGAGGTCGAAGTTCGGCAGCTAAAATACTTTGGCCACATAAAAAGGCATAACACCTTGCAGAAGACCATAACAGAAGGGAGAGTTGAAGGCAAACGTGCAAGGGGAAGACAGCGCTATAAGTGGGAAGATAACATCAAGAGATGGACAGGAAAGAGTCTATCAGAGTGCACCACCAAGACAAGAGACAGAAAACGTTGGAGATCCATTACAGCCAACCTTCGTTGTGGAGATGGCAACCGATGATATGGAGATTCAACAGTGAATGTTAGCACTGTCCGACGTTGGGTACATCGTTGTGACGAAGCTGAAGTAGGTCAATCCTCAATGGCTGACGCAAAGCGGACTGGCCGTCCGTCTACCGCAGTTACTCCACACAACATTCATCGAGTTGATGGCATCATTCGTGGTGACCGTCGGGTAACACTGGATGAACTTTCTTCCATGTTGTCCATTAGTAAAGGCAGTGTCCAGAACATCATTAAAGACCTGGGTTATTCAAAAGTTTGTGCACGGTGGGTACCCAGAATGTTGACAGACAGACATAAAGAAACAAGGAAAACCATAGCCATCAATCTGCTGCACCATTACGAAACTGAAGGAGAAGAGTTTTTATCGAACATTGTGACAGGTGATGAGGACTTGGGTTCATTTTTTTTAACCAGAATCCAAGAGGCAGTCAATGGAATGGCATCACACAACATCGCCGACAAAAAAGAAGTTCAAAAGTTCACCATCTGTAGGGAAAGTTATGGCCTCCGTGTTTTGGGATGAGAAGGGTGTGATTCTTCTCGACTTCTTGGAACAGGGAAACACGGTGAATGCAGACCGTTACATTGAAACTTTGAAGAAGCTTAGAGGTCGTCTTCGGCGACTTTACCAATTAAAAGATCAGAGAACTGCACTACTGTTGCACGATAATGCCACGCCACACACCGCTAAACGCACCATTGATGCGATTGTAGAATTTGACTGGACATTATTACCACATCCCCCTTACAGTCCCGATCTTGCACCTTCTGACTTCCATCTGTTTGGACCACTGAAAGAAGATCTTTGCGGACATAACTTTGAGGACACCGAGACCCTTGAACGCGCCGTACGCCAGTGGTTTAGGAAAAAGGACACACATTTTTACCGTGCCCTTGTGAGAAGATGGACAAAAACTGTAACAAATAACGGAGACTACATTGAGAAAGAAATTTTTGAAGTTCAGACTTGGGGGCTACATTTCAATGTGAATTTTATCTGTTTTCTTGCCTGTTGAATGAAATTAAAAATTACGAGGCATTACTTTTTTACCTTCCCTCGTATATATGGACTCTTTACATGTATGTTCAGCAATTATAGACAAAATTGGAAGAACAAACTGATATCAAAATAATTACTTACTTAGTCGTTCCTCTTCTAGCCTGGAGTGTAGAGATTTGCCAGAGATCTAGTCCTCGGCCCTTCATGGATTGTCTAATATTGTCCTTACAGCGAACTCTGGGTTGTCCTGGAGGTCTGGATCCCTGGTTATTAGTTTCCCATATTTGTTGTGGTAGCCGATTTTCTTCCATCCTGCATGCACGGCTAAACCATCATAATTGGAACTGTTCCACTTGGGTCTGCAAAGGCTGCGTTTTGAGGCCCTGACGTATCATCTGGTTATGATAACAAAATAGGAATACAAATGGTGATAGGGGCTTTCACTGAATTGAGAAATAGATGGAAATTAAAAGTAGTAGAGTCCAACATGGGAATCTTCAACTCAGATGTCAAGAGAGTCCCACTGTTCCGTTCTGAAACATGGATATAACAACAATGACAACGGGAAAGATACAGACTTTCATAAATTGGTGTTTCTATAGAATAACAGGAATGAAATGGTATGACAAGAAAAAAGCCATATTCAAGTCCAAATGGGACAGAACACTCAGGTCACATACAAGATGATGCATATCACTAGCTATCTAGGCGAGACCAGGTCATCATTTTCCGCTTACGCACTGGTCACAATAGGTTGAGGTACCATCTATACCACAAGTACAGGATTGGTTCAACAGATCTCTGCTCCTGTGGCACCAGCCCCATGGCAGCCGAACATCTGCTCCAGTCTTGCCCAGCTTACAGCAGTGAACGTCTTGCCCAACTTACAGCAGTGAACGGAGTGGCTTATGGCAACAACCCACTTCTCTAAACAAATAACTGTTTGTAGATGTCCGGAACCTTGAGCTGACTACTGACTTTATTAGAGTCATTAATGTAGAAGTCTGAGGGCAAATGAAGAACTATGACAGGATCATCAGTATGAAAATCATGGAAAGAGCCAGACTAATACATGTTGAAAAAAATGTGAGGAAAAGATTGTGGCTTTGGATGGGTCATGCATTGATCTCGGTAGTGAGACCGGACGCCTAGCCTTTTCAGATAAAGGCGAAAAAACAGGTCCCGTGCGCAAGTTGCGCACGTTAAAAATTCCTCGGCAGTTGGAAATCATAAAATGTAGGCCATACGACCGCTGCTGTGGCAAAGTTTAAAAATTAGGAAACCTACCCACCACAAAAATATTTATAGAATGTGTGATTCCTGTTTACACACATTGGGATCCTCGCCAGTGCTACGGAGTTCGTGCACTGTGCTGAGGTCCTACTTGTGGGATCTAAGGGAAGAAATCGGAGCACTTAATGGAGCTGTCTGTGCGCAATGAAGATGGTTCTTATGGAAAACGTTGATAGCATTACAGTGCAATTCACTTTCATTGGGGCATGTTATGAGAAGACGACAATAGGTGTATATCATGACAAGAGGAAAGGTAGAAGGAAAGAAGAGATAGAGGACGACAAAGAGAGAAGACACTGAACATTTTGACACCATTGCATGGAAATAAGTCAACAACAGAACTGATACATAGTGGTACGGGTAGACAGGAAGAGGATTTTTTGTGGAGAAGGCATGGATTAACTTCGAACATTTGAAGGAGTGTTGTCGACTAGGGATTGGCGGTACCTACGTCACAAGGCAGGGTACTTGACGCGAGGGACACCTGTCTCTGTACAAGTAAAAAGGGATACTCACGTAAAATCAATGTCAAAATGCAGATTTCCTTATTCTAGTAAAAAAAAAAAAAAAAAAAAAAAACAACAGAAAATCCCCAGGAAGTTGTGGAGAGGCAGGTCAAGGACGGAACATTAAAATGCAGCGTTCTGAACGTGTTGAACGCATGATGTTTTTCCGTGCATACGGTTTTCGAAAGTGGATACATTTTTTAGTGCGGTAGAGACCGGACAAGAATGACTGTTGAAAATAGTCGCCAGAGGTCATACAAATATTCGTGAATTTTACAACGAAGATCATCTCAAGAATATTGAGATTCAATTAACGCAGACATAGCCGTTCCAAGGGTGTTATACAACATGAGAGATGGGTCCCGAGATAAATAATACCGGTACAGTTTTTAAAACAGATAAATAATACAGTTTTTAAAATATAAACAATACAGTTTTAAAAATAGATAAATAATACAGTTTTTAAAAACAGATAAATAATGTTTTTAAAACAGATACATAATAAGGATTTTAAAACAAATAAATAATAAGGTTTTTAGAAAAGGTAAATAATACAGTTTTTAAAACATAAATAATGCAATTTTTAAAACAGATATGGTAACAATAATATTTTCAAAACAACTAATAGTACTAATACAGTTTTTAAAGCATAAATAATACATTTTTAAAAACAGATAAATAATAGTTTTAAAATAAATAATAGTTTTTAAAACATAAATAATAAGGTTTTTAAAACAAATAAATAATGAGGTTTTTAAAACATAAACAAAAGAGTTTTTAAAACATAAATAACAGTTTTAAAAACATAAATAATATAGTTTTTAAAACATAAATAATATGTGTTTGAAACGTTCATAGCACAGTGATCTCTAGTATTTTAATTACATCAAAATGTACGTGCATTCTCTTAAAAATTGTAATACATGGTGCTTAAAATATATAAAAAGAATTATCTCCGTAATTCAAATACATCAACAGTACTAACATTTAACAATGGACAACAGTATTCTAAATACAACAGTACAATAATTATAAATAACCGACAATATTCTATCTAACAACCTACAGTGATTCACTCTGATATACCAGAACAAACTTAAATATCAATCAATCAGTCAATACCCTTTAGCTCCCCGAGGAACATAGGCCTTCAACAAACACACGCCAAGTCTTCCTGTCCTGTGCCATCCGCTCAAGTTCTTTCCGTGTTTTCCTCATCATTTTCACCACTGTATCCAGCTCTCTTCTCCATGTGTTTTTTTGGTCTACCTCTGCCTCTCTTTCCCTGTGGATTCCAGAACAAGGACTGCCTTGTAATGCTATCAACAGGTTTCCTCAATGTGTGTCCTATCCATCGCCAGCGTCTTCTTCTCAGCTCTTGTTCCACTGGCACTTGACTGGTTCTTGTCATCAATTCCACATTTGTGACTTTGTCATGCTGGAAGATTAGACTGATCTCTTCTTTTCAGTTGTTTAACTGGATCTTCAGGGTTTGGCTCCGCTTGGTATTTGAAGAAAGGATGCCCTGTCTGGGAGGTAGCCCACTGGTTTAGCCATTTTTGCCTATAATTGTTTCTCAGGATCTGTTGGCAGGTTTGCAGTGTGGTACTTGATGGAAACTGAGGAAGTGCTGCTCCACTTTTTGGAAATCATAAACTTCAGGGAAGAAGTCAACTTATATTTCAAATGTTTACAGAAGTCAAGACTTTTAACATGAAATTAAACCTCTTCAGAAGTCAGCTGTCAAAAGAAGAGATGTATCACTTCCATGTGTACAGCATATCCCTCACCACAGACACACTGAGTTGTGAGAAAGATATGAAAAGATATTTGATCTTTTGATTCAAGAGTTTATCAGAAGACTATCTAAACCTGAAGATTTCAAGTTGAAGCTTGTTGAAGATCCAATTTCTGTGGATCCAGAAGAAGTGCAGATAGATTTGCAGATGAAGTTAATTTAACTACAATGTTCGACTGTGTATCGAAATAAGCACAAAGAAAACAGCCTGTGTGGTTTCTATAAAAGTCTTGACAGTGGAAAATACACAAATTTAATTTAAGTCGCACTGAAAACCTTCAGCCTATTTGGAAGCACATGCATATGTGAACAAAAATTTTCACTCATGAACAAAAACAAGCAACGTTCCAAACTGACTGACGACCATTTGGAAGATGTGAAAATATTCACTTCAATTATGACCCCACAATTTGACAAACTTGTTGCTGAAAAGAGATGTAAGATCTCTCATTAAGCATAAGGACTTATGAAAAAAATACCAATGTCTCCTTGTAATTCAACATAAGCATTACCCATTTCATTTACCTACGAATAATGAATAAGTATAGGTCAATTTATTTATTTAATTAATTAATCGTCTCTTAATAAAATACCACCCCAAGCTTACACTTGCGGTCTGCGCTGGATTATTTTCACAGCAATAAACGAGTTGTGCATCCCTGCATCAGACCAACAACTCAACTGGAATATAAATGTACACAAACTGGTGGAGAGCTGCAAAGGACACGCAAACATGATGAAGTACTTCTAATGTAATGGATGGGTAGCAAGTACCAAGGCAGTGCTTAAGTTATACAGGTCATTTGTGAGAGTTCACTAGAAGGCACTATGTGCGATTGCAGTTACAACAAAATCGATATCATTTGAAGAGCAGTTCTTCTAAACCAGGGGTGCACGCACCCCCTGGAGGTGTGAGACCCACCCTCTAAGGGTGTGTGACATGAAAAATATTGTAGAAAACGAATCACTATACACACTATATAATGCACATAATTCAAAAGCATTTGTATAAAATAGAACATTAGCAACGTGAATTAGATACCGAACCTTAGTCACATGTTGTAAATAACATTCTCACAAAAAGTTATTTCATTGTTTTTTTTTTTTCTCATAACCGGAATATTTCGCTGGCTGGAAGATAACGGGTTGCGAAGCTTCTTAAGATGCTGTAAAGGGGTACGAGGCTTCATAAAGTGCTGTAAAGGGGTGCGGAACCTCTAAATGGTTAAGAAACACTGCTCTAGAGGTAGCAGTGGCAATGCTGCCTCTGAAGTCAAAACGTAAAGAACACAGGCTAAATTACATGGCTAAAGTGCTAACAAACAATATACACATCATTTGTGAAGAATCGCCTAAAGGTTTTGGGCCCCTACTAGACCCTGTCAGATATCCAAAAGGATAGAGATGTATGGAAGAGTTATACAATCAGACTGTAATTAAATGTAATTAACTGTAATCGCAAATACACACTAGTGATATGCCGTGGGAACTCAGGCTACCAAAAACACAGACTATCATCTTGGAGAGACAATTAATAAAAAGGCAGAAACAACTTTAAAAAAACATAGCCAAGAGATACAGTATACAGAACAAATAATTAATGATAAATTAACAATGTACACTTCGGAAAAAAAGTGAATATGAAGACATTGGTATATGAATAAACATTCCATATGGAAGCTAAAGAAAAGGTTTTAACATGGCTGAAAACACATTTATCTTCACTACAGACATGACGGCAAAAGCACTGGCATTAGTTGCTGCAATCTCTTTCCCCCCCCCCCCCCCCCAATGTAACAGCAGTTCAAGCATTTATAAATGTTCACAAAAGTAGCTGATCAAACCATAGCAGAGTACACAATGCACTAAAACATATTTACAAAGGTATTGGTAATCAGGATGGCTTGGTATGTTTTTGTTGAAGACCTTTACTCCGCAGGGAGCTGAAAGGTACTGAAGTACATACCTAAATATTAGAGGTTCACCGTGCTATTAGCACTGATACCATTACATGTGGGAAAATAAGAACATGAGCTGGTAGACAAGGAAGTAAAAGAAGGAAGAAAAGCTTAAGCCAAATAATTATAGCTCTAGGCACAACCAATATCAAAATGATAATAAAACTATTGAACAGAAAATTGGAACCAAAACTTGAAAGGCAACCATGCCCACCAGCTGCTGAAAGCTTCAGCATGGATATGTTCGATATCCATTTAGCCAAAAATACTCTGCAACAAGACACTGCAACTGGAAAAAGTAAATTTTATGACAAAATGAACCCTTCTGTGCAACATGTCTCGAGGAAAATACCACAGCATACTATCGCTAGCATATTAGAAATCTCAACAGCAAATAACCACTAATAGAATAATACAAATTCCCCAAAAATCTACATCATTAGAAACTGTGCTAAAAGTTGAACTACCTGTGAAGCTAACGAAAAGCAGTAAAGATGTATATTTCAGTAAAAATGTATACTTCTAACACAAAAATCAACATTGAGGAGCAACATGACGTAATAAAGCTGATTAAGAATAAACAAATACACCAACAAAATAATACCTATCACACAATTTCAGAGCAAAAGGTATGTTAAACATTTACTTCTTCTTTGATCCTTAGCCGTAGACTGTCAAAGCAGTCAGTGGCCATCACGCCTGGTGGCATCATGTAGGGCAGCTTCCACTTTGTTCGGCCAACGGCCATTCTTCGTACAGTTCTCCAGCTCTGGTTCATTCTTTGCATCTCGGCCTTCACAGTTCTCCGGCAAGTTGCTTTTGGTCGGCCTCTCTTTCGCTTTCCTTCGGGGGGTCCATGTTAAACATACTAAACCTTAAAAAGGCAAGAATTACGAGAAATTGTTATTGGTCACATTCGTTGACATTCACATTCAAAATTAAAAGCTCGGGAGACATTATATTTTTTCAATATGTCTCCAGGTTGGCCACCCTGTGTAACACGTACATTGCAAAGCTGATGTTCCAATGCCTGCCACATTTTTTGCAGAAGCACAGGTGCAATCAACTTCAATTCTTCTTCCTCCTCGTTCGTCCTGAAAAGGACGTTGGTTGCGTTGTGTCTGTTTACGCCGGAGCTGTGATATCTGCGCCTTTCGGCCGACACATCCGACTTCAGCACGGCATTTTTTAAGACAGGGTTTGCCTTCCCTCTGCGACCCCTACTCTCTCAGCCAGACTGCAGTGATGCAGCCTGTTTCCAGGACCACCACGTGGAGGTGGAGTAGGGTCTTGGTCAGCTCTGGTTCGCTGACCCTGAGCAGTCAAGCTATGGGTCGCTGACTGCATTCTCTATTGCTGCATCTTTGGGTCCCATCAACTTCAATAAATGTGACCAATACAATTCCGTGTTTTAAGGCTGCAAATGCAGTATCATTTATCAGTAACACTCGTCTCTACTCATGGTTACTGAACTTCATAATCCGGTGAATAATTATCTGAACCCCTGTATAAAATAAATATATTTTAAAAATTTTTAATTACCCATGAATGACATAGAGAAAGAAAATAGTCACACGGATAAACCAAAGTTTACAAGTCTCTTAAGCGGTGAACTGTAAAGAGAGATATTAAAACGTTTGACAAGATGTAGACCATACACACTACAGATTTTATGAAAGGCCATAAAAAGCTAACAAACGCCACAGAATCTGCAGCCTTGAAGAATGAAAATAATAACAACAACACAAGCTGTATGAATAAATAACATACCACACTATATACCAATATGTCGTTGGATCGGGGATTTTATGCACAAGATAAAACCTCATAATTCTTGATCCATAGCAGATACTGCCATTATGGGTGTAGTGATAGAGACTTTACTATGCTAGGTCTTAGTTTTTATAAGTTGGGGTTACCGGTTCTCTTCCTCGTAACATTTGCTTTCCTTAAGTCAAGAATAGAGGCACCCATATATAGTTGGAAGCATGGACACTACCAAATGTCGAACCTGGTAACTTTGCCTCGGGAAGCATGCAATTTGTTGAGAGAGAGAGAGAGAGAGAGAGAGAGAGAGAGAATAATCAACTTCCTAATTGTCCGTGTGATGTTTTGACGGTTTTTTGTGTCACTTTTACAAACGATGGCCATTTTGAATCTTGAAGCATTCTTTTTATCCACCACAATGGCAAAGCTAAACTAAACTTAATCTTCCCCTCCCCACCTTCTGTTTGTTTGTGTGGGGTCACCATAAAGTTGACATTTTAGATAATCTTCTCTTGTTATCGGATACCGCAGCAGGAAACAAAGAAGGTATATGGAGGGGTGACCTACAGACATGTATGAGAAAATGGAAGCTATCCAGGAATAAGTGGAAAGGCGTGGTAGACAGAATTTGCTGGAAAGCTATAGTCGATCACCTACACTTCAAAACGTTCTAAAACGTAGCCGGGTCATATTAAAACGTTTAATAAACCTAGGAAAAAAATCTGCCGCGACTAAGAAGCAAAAACTATTGTTGAAACGGAAATGTCTGCGAAATTTTAAATGCCCATACATTCAAGTTTTGCAGATGCCAAACAACTGACAGGTCACGATAAATGACTGTGCTTAGCAGCAGAAAATACACGGTTATAATAATAGTAATCATCATCACATATCTTCATTGGATAGTCTACATTAGGTAGTCGATACAACAGACAGAATGTTCAGGAATATACTTTCATTTTTCACTTTAAAGGTAGTAATTCCATTTTATGGTGACCTTCAAGGTATCAAGCAAAAAGTTATCGGACTTGTCCAACGTCGTATGCGAACTAATTATAACGTGATTATCTGACGTGGTTTTTAGTTGCTGACGACAGTTCACTCTGACATGGACAAATTGCCGAGATATCTGAAAGACTGGAATAAACCAGTGTTGTTTATGTAATTTTTTGAACTAAAATAAGTACAACATGATTACCTGTGGAGATTTTCTTAACTTTGCAGGCTGACGAAACTGAAGAAAGAGAAAGGTTAACTTTAACATGTATGTAATCGAAACACGTTCAGTCTCGTTCCCTAACGCCAAGTTCACCATCACCCATGGCTTCACATGTGAGTCACGCAACGTCATTTATGCTATTATATGCAAACGTTGCACCATTACTTACATCGGCCAAACGGGCACACGACTGGGCGACCGATTCTGCAGACACCTCTACGACATCTCTCAGTTTAAATCCACACCTGTGGCCATCCACTTCAATGGCCCTGACCACCACGGTGCCACTGACATCCAGGTGACAGCCATCAGGTCCTGTTCCTCGGACGCCAACAGTCGGTTTCGCCAGGAACAACACCTCATCCATCTTATGGGTTGCCTTAAACCACACGGTTTGAATACCCAACATTCTTTTGTCTGAGACGCCTTTCTCTATCTAGTCCCTATTGTATTATGACTGTCTACTTTGATGCGATCACTCATTTTTTTTTCTTTTTTTAATTTTACTTTTTATTTTATTTATTTATTTTTTTAAATTTTTTTTTAAAATCGCTTTTCCCTCACTTTATATATTTTAATATTATTATTATTTTTATTTTATTTTATTTTTTCCCTCACTCTTTTCCGGTCCTTGTTTTCATTATTTCTTATTTTTTGTTTTTAATGTACTATCGACTTCCGCTTTCCGGTTTAGTGGCAGCCATCTTGCTTCACCGTGTGACTGGACATAAGGGAGTTTTTTTTTCTCTTATTTTTATAGTTTCATGTTCTCTACTTAATTCTCATTTTCTTTCCCTCCTGTCTCTTGTTTGTCCGTCCCTGACGAAGGCCTTGTGGCCGCAACGTAGGTTTTTCTTGTCCTTTCTCCTTGTAAGACGTATTACTATTTGTGTGTGTATGTTTTTTTGTTTTTTTCCCCATTCAACTGTTTTACCCCCGTCTTACGGCAGTTCTCCTCATATACTTATAACTTTAACATGTAGTATTTAGAAGCAGGCCCTCCGAAAGCTCAGATGGGGTCGAGACCATTTAACATCATGAAGCCCCCTCATTGTTTCGTAAGAGGGGTAAACAATATGTTAATATAAAGAAAGACATGCATACTTGGCTGAGGTGAGCCCGGACCAAATGGTCTTGCTGGTTCCACCATGTCCCAGGACCTGGATAAAAAGTTAATGGCAAATTAAATTCCACCTTGTAATGAAAAAATACTGTCGGCGTTCACCAGTCAATTCGCTACTGCATAAGTCTCAAAAGGGGCAGGGTTACTTTGATGTAGTCCATAGATTAGATATAGAAAACAAGCACACTCATTAAATCTACAAAGTAAGAAGAAACGAAATTATCAAACATCAGTACGGGTATATTAATTTTCTTCACAGTTTGTGAATATACGTCCCCTCTTAATTCATTAACTCTTTTAGTCCCAAGCAAAAAAGTGGGTTTGGCCCAAGCAAAAATGGCCACCCCAGTGCGTTTTTATTGTTGTTGTTTGGAAATAATGTTTTAAAATGTTCATATGCATAAATAACAAAAAAGTCCAAAAAGGATGCTATACTTTAAGAAAATAGCGTTTTTGAGTTGTCAAAATTAGAAAACAGCCCTAGAAAGGATCAAGAGATACGAAAGCCAGTATACTGTTGATCGGGCCAAATGGGTCTAGAAGGAAGTACAGTATACTGGCTGTTGGGACTTAAAGAGAACTTGGTACCCCCACTGTAGTTTACCCCCAAGCAAGAAACTTGAAGTGAAGCTCCTCGTGTTCTCTTGCAATACATTCCATCATCATCTTGCAATACATTCCATCATCATCTTGCAATACATTCCATCATCATCTTGCAATACATTCCATCATCATCTTGCAATACATTCCATCATCATCTTGCATTACATTCCATCATCAGTAACCTTTAACCCCCCCCCCCCCCCCAAGAAGCATAGACTTTCATCAAAATTATGCCACGTCTTCCTGTTCTGTGCCATCCTTTCAAGATCTTTCCTTGTTTTCCTTATTCCTTTCATTGATGTCCCCAATTGTTTTTCCCGTGTGTTTTAACGTATATCTTTACCTCTCTTACCATAGTTCTTCAACAAAGGTACGCCAAATCCTCCTGTCCAGACCCATCAGCTCAAGATCTTTCCACATCGTCTTCATCCCCTTCATGTCTCTCTCTCCCTTTCTCTTCTTCGTGTGTTCTTTGGTCTCCCACTTCTTCTCGTACCCTATAGATTCCAGAACAAGGACTGCCTTGTAGTGCTATCAACAAGTTTTCTCAATGTGTGTTCTATCCAATCTGTTGTTCAACTTGCACTTGTCTGGTTTTTGTCATCAAGTCCACATTGTGATCTTGTACCATTTCAGTCCTTCCATTTTACGCAAGCATTCATTTATTAAAGTAACTTTCATATTGTATTGGCTGGCAGTGGCAAAATTTAAGGGAATAGAATGTAAGAAAAAAAATTAAAAAGACCACAGTTACAGGAACAAATGGTTAAGACAGTGATAGGTGTGTCCGTACCTAACCTTTGAGGTGAAGACAGGAGTACGACAGGGATGCCCTTTATCAACCACTCTATTTTTAACCGCCATAGATTGGGTGATGCGCCAGACAACAAGGGCAGTCCAAGAGGAATAAGATGGACTACATTTTCTACATTGGAAGATCTGGAATATGCAGATGACATTGCACTACTAGCACATTCACATCAACACATCCAGAAGAAAACGGATAGACTTAATAAGTTTAGCCAGCAGGTGGGCTTGAACATCAATTCAAAGAAGTCAGAGGTCATGACGCTCAATGTGAGCAACCCTGAGCCCATATCAGTAAGGAATCAGCAACTGGTACAGACAGACACCTTCACATACCTAGGATGCATAGTAACACCAGACGGCGGGACAGGCAAAGACATCAACATCAGAATGAATAAGCCAAGAACAGCCTTTTTTAATCTAAACAACATCTGGAAGTCCTCTCAATACAGCACACGCACAAAATTAAGATTATATCAGAGCTGTGTGCTTTCTGTGCTTCTCTATGGTGCGGAATGCTGGAGAGTTACAGAGAAGGAAATGTCGAAATTGTCCTCTTTTCACACAACATGCCTAAGAAAAATTCACCGAATCTTTTGGCCGAATACCATCATCAAACAAGATCTGCTTACTCGGAGCAAGCAAGAGGACATGCACACCATCATAGCTGGCAGACGCTAGAGCTGGGTTGGCCATGTCCTCAGAAGAGACCCCGATGCCATCACAAGAACAGCTATGCTTTGGACCCCTGAAGGAAAACGAAAGAGAGGCCGACCAAAAACAACCTGGCGGAAGACTGTGGAGGCTGAGATGCAAAGAATGAACCAGAGTTGGGGCACTGTACGAAGGATGGCCGCTGACCGAGCAAAGTGGAATCAATTTGTTGTTGCCCTACAAGACGCCACTAGGCGTAATGGCCACTGACTGCTTTGACGGTCGGCGGCTAAGGATCAAAGAAAGAAAGTGTGTCCGTGTATCTGAGTGTTATTTGTTTTATCTGTCTGGTGGTTAGTGTGTTAGCGTTAGTATTTGTTGAATGTTCGTTTTAGTCTTTCTGTTGGCGACGTAGTTTCTCTTCAGTGGAAGAGTTTGTTCTGAGGTGTTTAGGTTTCTATAGAACCAAATGGATAAACCTCAAGTGTGGAACTTTTCTTTTTCGGTGAGTCTCAAGATGTGTCAATGTTGTATTATATTGTATAAACATTTATAACACATAAGGAAGGGAAACCCAAGGCCTGTAAACAGTAAATAAATATTAGATAAACATAAAGGTATGTTTTCAGGCACTCGTAAGAAATAAGGAAGTCTTCTTCTTCTTCTTGCGATCGCATCTTTGATGATTACACCGTCAGACGAGTTCTCATGATGAATTCGACTGTTGTTTGAAGTTCCTCTTTAACTCCATATAGCTTTGAGTTTAGTGTTGAGTCATTGGGCCAGTATATCTTTCTTAACTGGTCATACAGAGGACAGTCCTGTAGAACATGCTCAGCAGTTTGTTCGTTTAATCCACATGTGCACAGTGGTGAAGCAGACAATCGTAGCTTGTGCATGTGTTTATTCAGTTTGTTATGCCCTGTCTTGAGTCGAAAAATAGTTATCTGTCCCTGCCGGTCGAGAGTGTGATAGTCGTCTTTGGGTTGGTTCTGTTCTCTTCTGATAGTCTGGATAGCTCTCTTTTTCTCAAAGTATGTGACTTCATTATCTTCTTGTTCACATTCTCCTCCCTTTTTTGCAAGTTTATCTGCCTTTTCATTTCCGGGTACACCACAATGAGATGGTACCCACTGAAGTATGGTTCTCTTTTTGGCAGCTACCTTGTTTAGTTCATTTCTCAGATGCGGGAGTTTACCACCCTTGAGAGCTTGCAGGACAGACAGTGCATCTGTGAGGATGACTACCTGGTGGCAGTCAGAGTTGGTGTTATAAATCATATTTGCAGCTTGATCTAGAGCTTGAACCTCAGCTGTATAGTTGGAACAGAATTTACCAGTGGGAATGTGCCTAGTCTCATAGTGGTTGTCAGGATATGAGATAAAGATACCGGCACCTCCATTCCTAACAGCATTAGTTGCTGATCCATCTGTATAGGCATGTATCCATGATTGATCGGGATAGCTTTCTTGGATCATACTCAATGTAGCAGTTCGTTTTTGCAGATCATTATACTCACATCCACTTGTGAGACCACTGACTGATGTATTAATTTGGAGGGCACTGCTGGCCTGCTCCCATGGTACAGGGTATAAAGTGGGCTTCAGTGGTGTTGTCTTCATGGATAGGTCTTCTTGATGCTGTCTTATAAGTCTTTTCCCCCCGATGCACAAAGCTGCTACGCTTTAGACGTCCCAATGCCAGATCATCTAGTCTTGCCTTCATTGGGTGCATTGGCATACTGTTGTACTTTTTCCATCTGGATCATGGTTTTTGTGTCTCTTCTATGGGACAATGTCTGTAATCCAGCAACCTTCTGCATCTCTGTTATTGGTGTAGTTTTCATGGCTCCTGTAATGAGCCTGAGAGCTTGATTTTGCATCTTGTCCAAAGACTGCAGATGTGAGTTAGCAGCTGATGACCATGCTGCTGAGCTAAACTCTAAGTGTGGTCTTATTACTCCATTATAAATCTTCTTTAGATTTCGTTCATTTGCTCCCCAGTTGGTACCTGCTAATTTTCTGAGTATGCCTAGTCGTCTTCGGGCCTTTCCTTCTGCATTTTCAATATGCTTATTCCATGTAAGCCTTTGGTCAAATGTCACCCCAAGATAGGTGGGGTAGCTTTCTTCCTTGATCACGGTTTGTCCCTAGGTGTATGTTAGCTGATTTGTCCTTGGGGGCGAGGGAGAACAGTGTTGTGGAGGTTTTGTCTGTGTTTATTGTGATAAGCCATTTCTCTGCCCATGACACTAGCATGTCTGCTGCCCGCTGCATTCTGTAATTTGCTGTGGTGACATTTTCATCAGCGAACCAGAGTACTAGGTCATCTGCATATAAGGCAGCTTTAACTCCTGCAGGGAGATCTTTCACCAGGTCATTGATGTAAACAAGGAAGAGTGTTGGGGAAATTACTCCTCCTTGAGGTACCCCCTGATGGAGCAACACTTTTCTGCTCTGCAGACCGTCAAGAGTGACTCTAGTTCTCCTGTTATGCAAGTATGACTGGATCCATTTCATCATGTTGCCTTGGATTCCACTTCTCCTAAGTTTTGCAATTAGGCCATCTTTCCACATCTTGTCAAAGGCCTGCTTGAAGTCGACCCAGATCGTTAGGACCTTTTTCTTCTCCTGGAAGGCATCTTCTATTGCTTGAGACAAGTAAATAACTTGGTCTTCTATACTGTAGCATTCTCTAAATCCAGCTTGTTCCGGCACCAGGATCTGCTCAGACTCTAAATACCATTTCAATCTGTGGTTGACTATTCGCTCCATAGTCTTCCCAACACAGCTTGTGAGACTGATTGGCCAGTAACTTGCAGCCTCGGTCTTACATTTCCCTTTCTTTAGTATGGGTATTGTGATGGCTTCTCTCCATACTTGGGGTACCGTTCCTTTCAACCAGCTGTGGTTGAATATCTCAAGCAGTTTTGTCTTTGCTGCTGAGCTCAGATTTACTAGCATTTCGTTGCTGATTTTGTCTGGGCCGGGTGACTTTTGAAACTTAAGCTTGGAAATAGCCTTCTGTAGTTCTCCTAGTGTGATGGGTTCCCTCATTGGGGCAGGAGTATCTGTCTGTCCCATGGTTGCCAGTATTTCTTTTCTTATCTCTCTCTGATGATCTATGTGTTGCGTGCATATTTTGACGCACATATTACCAAAAATTGATATGGCTATTTAATATGGGAAAAATATAGACATTCATTCATTTGTGTATGAAAATGCTGTCTATGGTAAAAGCGAGAGAATCCATGTTTGATTCACACTTTTGATTATAGGAGTAATCGTTCTGGATATTGATCCGGCGCAAGGATATTGCGCTTACGTTTGTACTTATTTTTTAGGGCCAGAAAATATATTAATTTGCTTATTGTGTTTATGGCCTGAATTCATATGTATTACATATTATTAGTACAAGTAGAATCAGTCCTATATTGTATATTTTGGATGGGTAGGAGGGACTAGATTCTTGTTATTCCGGTCTAGCGGAAGTATGAGTTGTCTTGACAAGTCGTGATGAGTTCCGATGTACCGTGATAATGGCGGGTACGCACTTTTCAAAGGGCTGGTAGATTCTTAAGGAAATATGATTCATGAAGTGGTTTTCTTCTAAAGGAGATGGTATCTCTACTATAGTTTATGTTAGAGACTCTCCTAAGGTACGGTACAATGTATAATTCGGACTCCATGTATTGCCAGACCCTATTTTGATGATCTCATGTCGATTCGACCTAGATGGAACATTGTGCTTCGTATCGCTAGGGTCGTGTTTTGTATCGACGAAGATGACAGACTTTCCTGCAGCGGTTATGGCTACGTGAATTAACCTGATCACCGTAGAGCTGTATGGAAACATTTATGAAATCATTTATATACCCATTATAAATTAACTCTGGCTTATATTCTCCTTCCTATGAATGAGTGAACGACAACTCAGGGAGGCAGCCATGTTAGATTTCGGTCATCATATGTTTTGATCACTGCCAAGAGAACAGATTATTTATCCTATTATCGGACAGTGACAGGGAGATCTCAATCTTGCTAGAAACCCCCTCTTTCGTGGTTTCATAATATATGCTACAAACTATGGACGTCAAGTAACTTTAGTTATTTACCGATCTGCCTTCACTGACGCGTTTAGTCAGATAGGGGGATGCGGCCATAATGTATCATGACATTGAACTTTTGATGTACTGCCCATTATTTCTGAATGTGTCATGACTTCAGATCTGCTATGTATACCTACAAATTGATATGTCAACATACCATGATGTACTCGTATGTCCCAGTGTGTACGTCTGAATAAATTGAGTAAACAAAGATTCCAGCAGTCTGCATTGGTGCCTTGTAGACACAAGTGTATGAGTGGTTATATTGGTCAGCACACGAACAGTACACCATTCGCGGTAATCACACTCTACACTTCTACTTCATACATACACCATCCTGCGTCGGTTGGAGTGACCAAGTTTAGGGCCTGCTTCCCCTGGAGCCTTTGCCTTCCCTAACTCAGGACTAGGGTGAGTTACCCATTTACAGCTGGGTAGACTGGAGCATGCCTGATCTCAACAACACACCACTCTTCCTTACAGAGCATACAGACTGACACTTTACAGAGTGGAAAGAAGAAAAGAAACTTTACAGTGGCGAGCCAGATTCCTGGGTCCAGCTTACGCAGTTTTGTGTTGAGAATCACAGTTTACAGCTGAAAGAACATTTGTTTGACCACATCAACACCAGTAGGACAGCTATACAGTCGATGTCAGCTTGACCTGTATTACCGATAGGATGCTGTATCTAGGTCAGCGCTTGTTGACAGTTTTTTTCGCTGTACAGACAGTATTACACAGGACAGTGGTATCAAGTGTAGAAAATATCTGGAGCAGTATTGTTGACATTTCTCAACGTACAGAAGAATCACAGTGTTGTTGAACATAAAGTGCATAGTTCATCGTTGGATCTTCATATGCTCAACAGAGAAAAATTGACAGTGTAATAGTTTAAAATTAAATCTATTACTGAATAAAGTGGCAAGTTATTAGTAATTAAAATAAACTGTGCCTGCTTTACAACACTATACCTGCAACACATTCCATTCATGACATAAATTATATTGTATGCTATATGCTATTTATGCTTACATGTTATTTGTTATGTATTAAATTAGTTTATGTTCTGTGTGACTAGTACAAGGTATGCCGAGTGACATTGGTCTGGTACTAGTATTCTATAGGTACACATTTTCTTAATTGGAAATTTGTTAGCAACAATTTGCTGCTATTTCTGTTAGTTGTGATGAGGTGTTCTTTTCTTCGTTGTTTTTGTTAATAATTTTGTGTTCCTTAGTTTTGTTTGATTTGTTTGTATAATTGTAGGTCTCATCTTTCCTTTCATTTCAGTTTTTTACACCCTTATGTTTATACACTGTGGCGTTATTTGTCTTGTTATCTTATGGCAGTTATCATCACGGTTTCTGTGATCATTTTTTTCATTTCTCCTATTTAATTTAATTTGATCTCTGCAAATGTGTTCATATTGTCTTTTCTTGTTTGTCCTTTGTAATGTCTTTAGTTGACATATGACGTATAGTGGTATACACTGATAGTATAGTACAGATCAGTACTTTATGATTGTTATTGTTATAAAACAAAATGTACAAGACCTTTGTAAGGCTTGTCTCCCAAAGTGATTGGTAAAGGGAAATTTTTTTTCCACAGGTACTCAAGTGATCTTTGATTACATTGAGGTATACAAGACCTTTGTAAGGCTTGTCCCCACAGTATTTGAGATACAGTTATTGTTGTCCACAGGTACTCAAGTTATCATTGGTTATTATAAACCATACAAGTTTGGACTAAGACTAAGTCTATGGTATAGACTTGTCTCCCATTAAAGTGAAATAGGGTAATTTATTTACTTTTTCAGGTTTCTGATTTAAGAAGACAATATGTCTACATTAGATTATTTCATTGCACAAGGAAAATCTCTTGATAAGACTGGAAAAGACTTAGAACAATGGGCTGTTGCTCAATATGACAAAGCATTAGCT
Organism: Oreohelix idahoensis; assembly: GCA_024509875.1. Taxonomy (NCBI): domain Eukaryota; kingdom Metazoa; phylum Mollusca; class Gastropoda; order Stylommatophora; family Oreohelicidae; genus Oreohelix; species Oreohelix idahoensis. The sequence goes on from JAMPIV010000231.1 coordinate 118,071, forward strand.
GTTGAAGAAAGAAAAGCTGCTGCTGAGGAAAAAAAAGCTGCGGCTGAGGAGAGAAAACTTCAAATAGAAGAAAAAAAAAGCTGCTGCAGAAGAAAGGAAAGCTCTAGCTGAAGAAAAAAGATTAGAAAAAGAAGCTGATACTGCTGCTGAACTTAAGAAATTGCAGATGCAAGTGGAGGAAAGGAGATTTGAGGCAGAACAGAAGAAATTAGAAGCTGATGCAGAGCAGAAAAAATTAGAAGTTGCTGCAGAAAAAAAATTAGAAGTTGCTGCAGAACAGAAAAAAAATTAGAAGTTGCTGCAGAACAGAAAAAATTAGAAGTTGCTGCTGCTGCAGAACAGAAAAAATTAGAAGTTGCTGCTGCTGCAGAACAGAAAAAATTAGAAGCTGCTGCTGCTGCAGAACAGAAAAGATTAGATAGAGAAGCTGAAGAGAGAAAAGCAATAAGAGAACATGAGTTTGAATTAGAGAAATTAAAATTGACATGTATGAGTAATGTTAATCAGGCATCTGGTGGTAATGGTAAACCCTTTGTGTACAAGGTCAAGGTACCAGCGTTTTTTTAACCCTACCAGTGATGACATAACATTTTGGCTTTCTAGATTTGAACGGGCTTGTCGATCTCATAATGTTGACAAATCACAGTATGTGAATCAGTTGTCTGAAAATCTAAAAGGGGAGTCTCTGAGTAAGTTATATTTTGTTGAAGAGGCCGACAAAGATAATTATGATGCTGTTAGGGCAGCTTTGATAAAGAGATATCAGCTGTCTGAGGAAGGTTACCGTCTTTTGTTTAAAACAATGAGACCTGAGGTAGGTGTAGAATTCTCAGATTTCATCTCAAAAGCACGAATTACACTTTCACGATGGATTGAATTATCCAAAACAGAGAAAACATTTGATGGTCTTACGGATTTATTGCTAAGAGACAAGGTCATGTCTTCTGTAAATAAATCATTCCTAGAGTTCTTACATGAGCGTAAACCTGGTACAATAAAGCAAATGGAAGAATATTGTGACCAGTATGCCACGGCACACCCTGACATGATTCTTAGTAACTCTAACATTAAAGAGAGTATGCCAGTTGCTTCGGCAACAGAATATAATCAGAATTACTCACACAAATTCCAAGGAGCTAAAAATAAATTTGATAAAAAGGTTAATTGGAATAAGTATCAAAACCAAGATAACCACTCAAATCAGGGTTCTTCTTCGAAGAACTGGAATCGGGCTGATAGTCCTCGACACGCGAGGGGTACCCATAATGTTAGAAATTCTCGGAAAGGGAGTAGCTATAGGAACTACCCAAGTGCTTCATGGAGACAAAAGAAACAATATTACAGGGATACTCAATATAACGAGCATGATGATTATGATCATGAATATTATGATTCAAACCCAAATAGGGGTTATAACAGAGGCAATAATAATTATAGAGACAATTATAACCGAGGTAGATCACAACACAAAAGACATGGTAAATCTTATTACCAGGCTAACTCTGCACAACAGGAGTTCCACGACACCGATAATCAGAATAATGATAAAAAAGACTCCAACAGTGTAGCAAATTCCGCTTTCGATTTTGCTAGAGCATCTGAGTGTTCGCAATGCAAAACATTATTCGATCCAACCACAGTGTCTACTTTAAGCTGCGGTCACCCGCTTCCCGCTCTCCATGCGTCAATTGCGCATAATGGAAGGGGTGCTCTTGTCTTTAATAGGGGCCTAATAGATGGTACTACCGGTATCAATTCTTTTCGATTCGGGGTGCACTACCATTGGAGTGAGGCAATCACTCGTAAATCCTTCTCGAGCTACAGGCAATATAGTCAAATGTGTAACATTTGGTGGCACATTGGAGAAGTACTCCACTGCCATTATCAATATTGCTACGCCTTTCTTTACAGGAGAGGTGCAAGCATGTCTCTTGCCGAATCCGATCGCTGATCTTATCATCGGTCGCATTCACGGGGTGAAAGAATGCACTCCACAGCAAATTTCTAATTGGGAAAATGTTAATATGCAATCGGCTAATGCAGTAATCACTAGGGCTCAAGCTCTTAATATGCCACAATCTTCACATTCTGAAGATAATGATGCGCAGATCCAAGATGATCCCTTGGAGATTTCCCACGATTCCTTTATCAAACAGCAGGAAGATGATCCTACTCTAAAGAAATTCTTTACTCTGGCAACAAAAGGTGATCCGAATAAGGATACTAATCGTAAATCTTGGATTACGATAAAGAATGGCGTACTTGTACGTATGGTACAAGACTCCGCTAAGTCCATTCATTCTCAAATCCTTGTGCCTAAAAATATGAGAGTTAAAATCTTACAGCACGCTCATGATTCGCAGTGTGCTGGACATATGGGTTTTTCCCGTACTAAAGCTAGAGTTCTTCAATCTTTCTTTTGGCCTGCTGTGAATAAGGACATACGAATCTATTGTCGATCTTGTAAAGTATGTCAAGAGATTAAATCCAGAGGTCCACGCCATGATGCACCTATTCAGGCTGCAGACATTCCCATTCGGCCATTTCAAAAAATGGCGATAGACATCATTGGTCCATTTAAGATAAAGTCTGCTAGAGGACACCAATTTATTTTGACGTGTGTTGATATGTGCACACGTTGGCCGGAGGCTGTTCCTCTAAAGAGCATAACTACTGCTGATGTCGCAGATGCTCTTTGGTTAATATTTTTTCGTCTGGGGTTTCCAGCAGAAATATTATCCGACCATGGTACCCAACTCATATCGGATACCATGTCTCAAGTAATGTCGACTCTGAAGATAGAGAGATCGCTGAGTAGTATTTATCATCCTATGTCCAATGGGATGGTGGAACGTTTGAATAGAACTCTGAAAAAACCTACTAGGTAAGATAACGGAAGATCATCCTCAGGATTGGGATAGGGTTTTACCCGCGGCTCTCTTTGCATATAGAGAGGTCGCCAACGAACATACAGGATTTTCTCCCTTTGAACTTGTCTTTGGCGCGAAACCGCGAGGTCCTTTGTCCTTACTTCATGATCTTATAACTGCTGATAATATTGTCGATGACACAAAATCCTCTTATGAATATGTCATCGCACTTAGACACAAGATTATTGAAGCATGCAAATTGGCAACTGCTTCTTCTGAATTTGCGAAACAGAAGGCAAGGGAATTTGCCAATAAAAAGAGATGTTTGCGTCAACTTTGTCCAGGTGACAAAGCATTTGTCTTGCTACCTTGTAGGGAAAATAGACTTCTCATTTCTTGGAAAGGTCCGTACGATATAATATCAAAGGTTTCCGATGTTGACTATATCGTCGATATTGACGGGAAGCGTAAAACCTTCCACATGAACATGCTCACGGAATTCCATGAACGTCCTGATTATTTACAACCTGTTTTCCAGGCAACGGACGATTTTCCAGTCCAACATGGACAGTACTCATCTCTGTCAGTAATACAGGATGAGGAAACGAGTTTCTCGGATGTAAATTTACCTTTTCCAATGATTCCTCTTCACTCTAATGAATCATGGAAAGATGTTGCAATTTCTCCAGAATTATCTCCAGGAGAGCAGAAACAAGTATCTACTATGTTAGAACAATTTCAGGATGTCCTTACTGACATTCCTGGTCAAACTGATGTCATTCAACATGACATTATTCTTACTGACCATAGTCCTATAAGAGTCAGACCGTATCCTATCCCGATACATTTTCAAGCACAGGTAGAGGAAGAGTTAGATGAGATGATAGAGTTAAAAATTATTGAACCATCCACATCAGCATATTCTTCGCCGATGGTTATAGTACGGAAAAAAGACAATAACATACGTCTTTGCGTGGATTATCGCAAATTGAATCAAGTGACTAAATTTGATGCGGAACCTATGCCTTTACTAGAAGAGCTACTTACGAGACTATCGAATTCTCACTTCTTTACTAAACTCGATTTGTCTAAGGGATATTGGCAAGTTCCATTATCCGAACACGCCAAACCGTTTACTGCTTTTTCGACGCCTAGGGGTCTATTCCAATGGAATTTCATGCCGTTCGGTCTTATGAACGCCCCTGCAACATTTGTACGCATGATGCGTCGAATCCTATCTCATCGCTCAGATGTCATTGCGTATCTTGATGACATCTGTCTTTTCAGTGATACTTGGAACGATCACTAGAATGGTATAAATGAACTATTGTCTATCTTACGCGAGCATAACCTGACAGCGAAACCATCGAAAGCATGTATTGGTTTTAGCGAAATATCTTTCTTAGGACACCGTGTTGGTCATGGGTTCCTAAAAACAGAAGACCATAATACAAGTAAGATACTTAACATTTCTATTCCTAAGACTAAAAAGCAAGTACGAAGTCTCTTAGGTCTAATACAATTTATGGACGATTCATCCCGAATCTGTCCTCCATTATGTCACCTCTTTCTTCCTTGCTAAAGAAAGGGTCTCCTAATGTAGTCCATTGGACTCAAGAATGTCAATCCTCTTTGGATAAGGTTAAAACTATGTTTTCTACTTCACCTATCCTAGTATTGCCTTCTAGGATAAGACATTTATTCTTCGTAGTGACGCTTCATCCACCGGGATTGGAGCTGCACTAATGCAAGAGTACTCTGGAACTCTGCATCCTGTGATGTATATTTCTCGGAAATTAAATGCCGCAGAGAAGAATTACTCGGTCCTAGACCGAGAATTATTGGCTATGGTTTGGTCAATCCTTAAACTGCAAAGATTTCTTCTGGGCGCGCATTTCATTGTGGAAACTGACCAGAAAGCTCTTACGGCTATTCAGAGTAAAAATCTGAAGAGCGCGAGATCAACGCGATACGCGATTGCTCTACAGCCATTTCATTTTTCGGTGTGAGCTATCCGTGGGTCAGAAAATGTGATGGCAGATATTTTGTCTAGATGCCCACATGATTCATAACTGTTATGCAACTTTGATACAGTTGTTTCTATGTTGAAATGTGTACACATATGTAATATATCATATATTGATTGTAACACTACTTAGCGGTTCATTGATATTTATTCACCGCTGATCTTTCAATGTTTTTCGTCTTTGATGATCATGATGTTAAGATATCTTAGATGAAATTGATGTATAAACTAATGTGGAAATTGTGTCATTGCTAATATTGTAGTATGCGTTGGTGACACCTCTCTGGAAATATTTATACTTAGAGAAGTATTTTTTTTTTTTCTCTAAGGTCATAAAACTTTGCTTATCATCGCGCATTGTAATTGGTGCGTTGTGAGCCTATTGGAGGTTGCTCCTAGATGGATTTCAAAAAAAAAAATGTACCAGTTTTTTTCCCGAGGGGTGTGGTAATCTGTTGCGTGCATATTTTGACGCACATATTACAAAAATCGATATGGCTATTTAATATGGGAAAAATATAGACATTCATTCATTTGTGTATGAAAATGCTGTCTATGGTAAAAGCGAGAGAATCCATGTTTGATTCACACTTTTGAGTATAGGAGTAATCGTTCTGGATATTGATCCGGCGCAAGGATATTGCGCTTACGTTTGTACTTATTTTTTAGGGCCAGAAAATATATTAATTTGCTTATTGTGTTTATGGCCTGAATTCAATTGTATTACATATTATTAGTACAAGTAGAATCAGTCCTATATTGTATATTTTGGATGGGTAGGAGGGACTAGATTCTTGTTATTCCGGTCTAGCGGAAGTATGAGTTGTCTTGACAAGTCGTGTTGAGTTCCGATGTACCGTGATAATGGCGGGTACGCACTTTTCAAAGGGCTGGTAGATTCTTAAGGAAATATGATTCATGAAGTGGTTTCTTCTAAAGGAGATGGTATCTCTACTATAGTTTATGTTAGAGACTCTCCTAAGGTACGGTACAATGTATAATTCGGACCCCTATTTTGATGATCTCATGTCGATTCGACCTAGATGGAACATTGTGCTTCGTATCGCTAGGGTCGTGTTTTGTATCGACAAAGATGACAGACTTTCCTGCAGCGGTTATGGCTACGTGAATTAACCTGATCACCGTAGAGCTGTATGGAAACATTTATGAAATCATTTATATACCCATTATAAATTAACTCTGGCTTATATTCTCCTTCCTATGAATGAGTGAACGACAACTCAGGGAGGCGGCCATGTTAGATTTCGGTCATCATATGTTTTGATCACTGCCAAGAGAACAGATTATTTATCCTATTATCGGACAGTGACATGGAAATCTCAATCTTGCTAGAAACCCCCTCTTTCGTGGTTTCATAATATATGCTACAAACTATGGACGTCAAGTAACTTTAGTTATTTACCGATCTGCCTTCACTGACGCGTTTAGTCAGATAGGGGGATGCGGCCATAATGTATCATGACAATTGAACTTTTGATGTACTGCCCATTATTTCTGAATGTGTCATGACTTCAGATCTGCTATGTATACCTACAAATTGATATGTCAACATACCATGATGTACTCGTATGTCCCAGTGTGTACGTCTGAATAAATTGAGTAAACAAAGATTCCAGCAGTCTGCATTGGTGCCTTGTAGACACAAGTGTATGAGTGGTTATATTGGTCAGCACACGAACAGTACACCATTCGCGGTAATCACACTCTACACTTCTACTTCATACATACACCATCCTGCGTCGGTTGGAGTGACCAAGTTTAGGGCCTGCTTCCCCTGGAGCCTTTGCCTTCCCTAACTCAGGACTAGGGTGAGTTACCCATTTACAGCTGGGTAGACTGGAGCATGCCTGATCTCAACAACACACCACTCTTCCTTACAGAGCATACAGACTGACACTTTACAGAGTGGAAAGAAGAAGAGAAACTTTACACTATGTTAATGGGTAAGTTGCTTTCTGAACTGTATCTTCTAGCAAACAAGTCTGCAGCTTGTTTTCCTCTGAAAAGTTTGCCACCTTCATCCAATGTGATAGTCTGCCTAGGTGAGGAACGCTCTTCATTTAGAGACTTGACTAATCTCCAAAGTTTCCTGCCGTCTTTCTCAAGGTTCAGCGATGCCGTTTTAGTTCTCCAGCTTTTCCGTTTTTCTTCTAGCTTTGTTCTCTGAAACTCTGCTACAGCCTTTTTCCATTTGTTGTGAGTTTCAAGTGAAGGCTGAGACTCTGCGTCCTTTCTAGCCCTGTCCATAGCTTCCTGACGTTCTTGGAGTGTGCTGGACCAGTATGGTATGTAGTTACGCCGGCATCCTTTGGGAATGGTTTCTTTTGCAGCTTGTAGTATGCATCTGTTGAAGTCTTTTACCACTTCGTTAATGTCTCTGTTCTGTACCTTGAGGGTAGACAGCAGCGTGTTCACCTGATGCCTGAATAAACCCCAGTTGGCTTTTTTGTAGTTCCATCTTGTAATGGCTGGGCCTGTACTGAGAGTTGCACTCTGGACAGTAAGAAAGATTGGGCGATGGTCGCTTCCCCCTAGTTGGTCTCCTACTTCTCTACTAATAGATCCAGCTATATCTGGTGTGGAGAAGGCAAGATCTGGTGTTGAAGTTGTGTGCCATCCTCTGGAGTAGAAGGTAGGAGTATCTGTGGCATTATTGACTAGGATTAGGGAGTGATCATCTTGCCAAATTTCAACCTCTTCACCTCTGTGATCCAGATGGTTATAGCCCCAGCTCTGGGAGTGGCTATTAAAGTCTCCAACTGCTATAAAGTTGGTGGCTGGTACCTGTATAGAGCTGAGACTCAGGGGTTTGTTGTTCGGACAGTAATAGTTCAGGAGTTCTATTTCCATCTTGTCTACCTTTATCTGCAACAGCTGATATTCTGCTCCATCCATGAAGGTTTTCCTTTCGTGTGCAGGAATGTTATTCCTTACAAGAGTAAGTACTCCTCCTTTTCGTCTATCTTTTCTGTCGGATCTGAAGCATTGATATCCCCTTGTTTTAAAGGTTTGATCTGCTTTCAAGTGAGTCTCTTGGATACAGCAAACACTGACTTGCTTCTCATACAAGATGTTTTCCAGCTCTGTCTTTTTGCTGTATCCAGCCTGCTTGCTGTTCACTCCCTCTGCATTCCAGTGCATCATGACAAGTGGCACTCTGGGTTTCTCTTTTTCTGTTTTGTTTTGGTCAGTAGTTCTCCTCCGCCGTCTGCTGACTCCACAAGACGTTCTAGAGGGTCCTCCAGTAGCTGAGGGTGGGCTCTGTCGAGGCTCAGAGCCCGGCACTGCACCTGCCTGGTGGAGCTCCACAGGGCGAGCACCAGTACGAGATTTATTTGACGGTGTACTCTCCATAGACAAAAAAAAAAGCGAGTTGCGTGATACTGTGGTTTCCGGTGCGCCTTCTGGCCCAGTATCTATGACTTTAGCACCTGTTCAACGGGAGAGTGGGCTCATCCCTAATCTGTTTATGTTCCCAGTAGTAGACTATTCGCAAGCAGCCTGGGGGTGTCACTGCTCTGCGCGGACCTTGTTTACCGAGGCGGCGTCCGAGCTCGTATGGTGAAAATATGGTTGCGTTATCTTCAAAATAGACCTGTCTTCCCCATGGCTTTTCTGCCATCCTGCAACTTTGAGTTAGGGAGTTCTGAGCTCCAGTCTCTTTCCCAGGCATTTTATCCTGGCCTGGCACGCATACAGAGGACCCCACTTCTGGTTCTAAGTTAGCAGTTGGGGATAGGTGGGGTAGCACACTGTGCATTCCCCGTCATCCAGGGGGCTCTCCAACTATGCAGAGCTTGCACAATGCTGTGCTCTGGTTCTGGGCTCTCCCAAGGAATCCTCACGTCCTGCACAGAGCCACTTCCAGATACCCACCACCTGCCAACCCTCCATTGTAGAAATCTCCTGCATGCGGCCATCCAGTCAAGAGCCAGTATTAAGTCTGGTGCCCAAGTGATCCCCCAAGCTCAGTGTGCAATGCTGGGTTCTCATCATGCTGCAACACAGGGGGATTGTGATGCTCAGCCATCTCTCTCAACTCTGCACCGATAAGTGACATCGGGGACTTAACTGTGCCTCAGTACTGGGAGGCCCCGTTTCCGGGTACACCACACACAGCCAATTGAGGCAACGGTCGCCGTGGGCGAAATAAGGAAGTAAAACACTAGACAACAAAAAAAAAAAAAAAAAAACAACAGACGTGAGTGGCTTACCCAGGACTCGAACCTAGGACCTTCCGTGCGACAACCCGCCTAGCCATGCAAGCGAATCACACTATCCTCCCTATCACTATCCGTGAAGCCGCTGCGAGCTCTGGCGACTGAAATCTACCTGCACCCTACACCTCATATAATACACCGCGGGTTACCCGTAAGCCACCGCAACGGTAAACTCAATGTATTGCGGACTTTAAAAAATTCGCTGGATGTTTCCTGTGTCGCAAGTGGGGTTAGAGTTTACTGTCCCGAGTTCCATAGCCCATTGCGGTTGTTCCACAGCCAGCATGATGCTTTTTCTGCAGTTTCACTGAGCCTCTTCAGTGCCCTTGTTCTCGACTGTCCGCTTAGCCCCAACAGCTTCAATAGATCATCCACTGAGGCAGCCACGAGCCATCTTGCACCCACCTCAACAGCCATGACCCTTGCAGTGAGCCCATCGTGTCTCAGGTCCGCGGCCAGATCAATATACTTGGCCGCTTTGAACGCATGTTGCTCGTCCAATCTGGATTCAAATGACACGGTCAGTTTGATCAATATAAACTAATGCGATGATGAGGAATGCAGCACTATATCTGGCCGTCTTCGAGACTTTCTGATACTCTCTGGATATGCCCATCGCCCAGGTAGGTCTACCGCCATCTCCCAGTCATTTGAACAGTCAAGAAGAGATGGCACACCGCTACCTGATTTACTCGGTTTGAGGCGTGCTGCCTTTCCTGCTCTCAGAAAGTATGTATTTGCGGTGCTCAGCCTGACTTTGCTATTCGCCTTCACCCTTGCCAGGTCTATTGTCGTAGCCAGCTCATTTAGCACTTTGTTGTGGCGCCATGTGTATCGCCCATGCCCTAATGACACCTTGAAAGCTGAGAGCACGTGCTCAAGTGTCTGCCTCTCATGGCATAGGGGGCACTGATCATCATCCGACTTTCTCCATCTCACAAGGTTTGTGGCCGATGGCAGGTCATACATTGATCTAACAATGAAGTTGAGCCTTAGAGGTGCCATATATCATTCCATGTCAAGGACCTTTGCAGGGCTCCTTCCCATTTAGTCCATTGGCCTTGTTGGGCCTGCTACACTGCTTTTTGCTACCTTTTATTGTTCTCAGCTCCTCGTATCTCCTGAATTACCATGTCTCTGCGCTCCCTGCTTGATGCCTTGGACCACCAGCGGATGTCTCCATGGCCAAATCCCCGTCTATTCGTCTGAGTGTATCCGATTACCTCCCTCAGCTTGAGCGACTCTTGGGCAGCATCAACAGCTTCTTCCACTTTCCACTTCCTTCCCGTTTTCAGTGTGAGCTGAGTGGACTTAACCACGTCATCTGCTGACTCGCGCAGCATCATTGTGAGCCTTGCCTTTCCCACTTTGTACTCTTCAACGACTGACTTGAAAGGAAGCACAAGCTTTGACTCTTTGCAGTACAGTGCTACGTCTGACAGACCTGGTGGTGCCCCTAGCCATTTCCTCGTGAACGTGTTGACCTTCTGCTCTATAGCTTCCACTGTACTGGTGCTTATTTCTTATATAAGCAGTGGCCACAGCAGTTTAGGTATCAACATGAACTGGAGGCACCATAGTTTGAACTTTCCTAGGAGTCTGCTTTGGTCTATGATCTGTTGTCCTCTGTCTGCCATTTCTATTGTCTGTTGAACTGCCTTTGAGTCTTTTAATGAGGCATCGTACACCCTGCCAAGACTTTTAACAGGTTCCTCAATGACAGTAGGGATTCTTTGGTTGGAAACCATGAATGTGACCTTCGCTATCTTCCCTCTCCTAACTGATAGGCTTCTCGACTTCTTAGGTTTGAAGCTCATTCTGCACTAGCTGACTAGTTCGTCCAGGCGTGCTAACATTCTCCGGGCCTGGTGTTCATCCATGAATGCTCAACTGGGGATCGAACCATGGACCACCGAGCTAGGAAGCCAGTGCACTAACCTTTGCGCAACCGCTGCTCCCTTCATTCAATATGACCCTTTCTATACTGTTGAGCCATCGCATGTTTGAGCAGTAAGTTTATCTTTATGCACTTAACATTCATAAAGAACATATCTGATTGGTGCTGCCAAACTTCTTCTCCTTCTTCAAGTACCATGCTTGGTAGCGCAGACGATCATGTCTCTCCACAACATTATGTATCCACTTCCGTTTATCAATTCTGTTTACTTCTTTACATGCCACGATGTCAAAATGTCCAGTATATTCCCTCTTTGTCGTCCTTTGTCATTAATATCATTCAAGAATTATATCAAGAGGGCACACAGGCAAACATTCAGAACTCTGTATCTAAGCAAGTGGTGTCAGACAAGGATGTTTGCTTTCAACAATGATCTTGGTGAACAGACAGACAACAGAAGGAAAGACAACAGGAACACAAGCGACATTTGACAAATAACTAGGGGATCTTGCTTTTGCAGATGACATCCTGCCTTCTACCACACAAACAGTAACACATTCAAGAAAATAGCAGACACACAATTGAAGTAGCTAAAACAGAGCTACACGTCAATGTAAATAAACAAAAGGAAACCAGAATAAGTAGTAAGCAGACAGATTTGATAAAGATAAATGGTAAGCAGACAGATTTGATAAAGATAAATGGTAAGCAGACAGATTTGATAAAGATAAATGGTAAGCAGACAGATTTGATAAAGATAAATGGTAAGATGACAGAAGAACTGCACAGCTTTCCCTATTTAGGAAGTAATATAAAAAAGAGGAGCAAACCAGGATACCAATGACAAATTTGCCGTCAACTCTCCCTGTCCAGTATGAAACTTTGGGAAAGAGAAGAATGGGGAAGCCAAAGAGAATCTGGAGAACAACAGTGGAAGAGGACGCCGTAGCAATGGTTTTTATCATAGGCAAAGCTCAAGAAGGTGGCCCAACAGTTGCAGTCCTATACTCTACACGAAACAAACAGATTTAATAACTGACTGATGCTGATGAAAGCCATCATCATCATCAATACCTTTAATATACCCCCCCCCCCCCCCCCCCCCCCCCCCCCCCCCCCCCCCCCCCCCCCCCCCCCCCCCCCCCAGGACACAGACTTTCAACAAATTTATACCAAGTCCTGTCCTGTGCCGGGCATGTCGTACAAGGCAACTAATATAGGGTTGTGCAGGAGGCTGGTAACTTCATCATGTAACACAAATTGCTACAGAAACTACAGCTGGAAGTGAATGTGATGCAGGCTTCCTGCAAGGAGGACCAGCTGTAGTGGTGGTTCCATGCTCGATAAGGAAAATAATCTTTTCTTGCCTTCTTCAACTTTCATTTCTGTCTTCAGTTCTCTTCTGCATGTGCTTTCAAGGATTTTGTGGCTTAAAGTTTCTACAGGATGGAGTACCTGGCCTCATGCCCAACCCTCCTTAGTTATCTATTATGGCAGAAGTTTTTTTTTTACATCTTCATATTAGTGCTGATTATAGTAATGAACGTCCGTTTGACAGACTGGTTCGAGCGCTGGTCTCTTGCGTTCGACTCACAGTACTGACACACTATCCAGCTGTAAATGGATATCTCACTCTGCTCTTTGAGTTAGGGAAGGAAAAGGCAGCAAGGAAGAGAACTGGTCACTGAACTCTCGATGCTGGACCTAGTATTGTGAAGTCTCTAACACTTCACTCCCCTATGCAGTTTCTGCTATGGGACTTCCTTTACCTTTACAGTACTAATATGAAAAAAAAATAATATAAATTCATGAAATTTTAGGTATAGTAGCAGAGGAAAGCTCAACAAGGAACAGGCTGAACAGCAAGGCAGCAGTAACTACTTTTATCTTAAGCACAATGACCCTAAGTGATAAGCAAAACTAAATAAAATCCAGAAAACCATCATTGAAGCAAATTACTTCTGTAATAATGCACTTGTCAAGTGAAATTTTGTGAACAAAAACAACAGCCCAAATTAGGAATCTATATCCTACTTGCTAGCGAAAAAATATCTGACTTTATTAAGTAATTTAATGGTAAAAACAGAAGTACTACATATAAACATTTCATTATAAACCAGTTAATTATAAACAGTTGGCGTCTGTGGTCTAATGGATATGAACGCAGTTTCATAATCCAGATATACCAGGTTCGAAACCTGCTGCAGGCGGTTTGGTAGCAGATCGCTTTGTGTGGATTTTTAACAATGGTATAAGCGCCGTACCGTTCAGAAAGCAATGGCAAACTACTGAATGAAAAAATTGCCTAGAAAAATCAAAAACAGCCAATAAAAGCTGGGGTTGATTGCCACGTCCTGTAAAGGATAAGCAACTAACTTTTAATTATAAACAATGCTAAATTTTTTTAAAATACTTCATTTTGAGCTAAGTTATGATAAACATGTGATCACAAGAAATGAAATTTTTTCTAAAGAACCAATCTGTGGTGTAAACAAAAGTATTACTATTACATGAAAATATGTCCCAAAGATTCCATCAGCATTAAAAACATTATTATCACAAGAAAACATGTCTGACTGAGCCAGTTAGTGGTTAAATTAACTGTCATTAAATTAACATGTCACTTATTTGATAAACTAATATTACTACTACAGGAGGTCTGTATCCCACAATCTGAAAACCAAAATATTCTGACAATTGAAAGTTTTTTCGAACGACTTTTGAGCGATTTTCAAACCGATTTTGGGATGACTTGGGCGATACTCGAAAAAAAAATCTGATTTCTGAAACACGGCTGTCCACGAGCATTTAGGATTCTGGGATAAAGACCTGTAGTAAATATCTCAAATAAATACATTAGTGGTAAACATACATGCCTAATAGAAAACATGTCTTTTTACCCCATAAATAATAATATAGTACACTTTTCTCCCAAGGACCCCATGCAGTTCCTGGGGGGGGGGGGGGGGGGGGGGGGGGGTGTGTGTTTCCGTAGGGACACAGAAAGAATACGACTACTACAACCTGAGGCATGTCATACAAGGTGACTAATACGAGGTTGTGTATGTAGGCTAGCAACCTCATCAGTATAAACAAACTGCCACAGAACCACTGCTGTAAGAATATGTGAATGCATGGTGCAGGTTTCCTGCAAGGGGAACAACTACAGTGATGGTTCCATGCTCCATAAGAAGTGAAAGGGAAAAAACAAAAGATTTTCCCAAGGGCTGCCGTGTAAACCCGTTTTGGTTTATTTAGTCTGATTTTCTCACGTCTGAACGTTACACAATAAGAAATAAACTTTATTTGTTGCATAAAAGATTTACAACACTTTAAAATATTCTTCCACCAATTGACAAGGATTTTATAAACACATTATGAGACATTTTTTCATAAATATATTTATCTTTACTGCTTGTTTTAAAACATCACATGGGAAAAAATTCTGCTTACATTTTGGTGCCTGAGTAAAACCAATAAATTACCTGAGACAAAATGAGTTATTTAGACTGTTCCTGGCAAATATATTTTATTATAAGAAAACGTTTCCTCAAGAACTTTTTATTGTCAAATTAGTTATTAACTTATGACTTGATAGAAAATTTGTGGTACAGTTGAACTCTGATTATTTGAACCCCAGTTATATGAACTGCCAACTGACAGAATCATAAATACTAAGAAACATGGACATGGTCCGTGACATAACACCCCTCCATTCAATGAGTCAGTCAAAGTTGTTGTTATTCCACCTCAGGTGGTCCTCGATGTAATGTTGTCAGTTTAGTGTTGTGTTTAAATTCACTTTAAAACACCTTCATCAATCAATACCCTTTAGCTCCCCAAGGAGCATAGGCCTTCAACAAACACATGCCAAGTCCTCCTCTCATGTGCCATAAGCTCAAGTTCTTTCCACATTTTCCTCACACTTCTATCTCCAGTTCTCTTCTCCATAAGTTTATCCCATGTGCCAAATCTGGAGGTTCTCCAAGAAGAAAGAAGGTTAGTCAGCAACACAGACTCCTTTCGTTTTTCTCTGTGTTGTGTCATGCGCCTCCCTACCAGGTGACCTTCTGTCTTGGTTGGCTGAGTTTTATTTTCCTTAGCTGACCTGTCCATGTCTGTTGAAGTTTTTTGTGGTTTAACATTTTTTTTAACAGGATGGGGGCACTGGCCCCTCAAACCCAACCCTCCTTAGTTGCTTTTTACGACATGCATGGTAGGGAACAGTATTACTATTCTTTCCTCCCCTTTCGGGCCCCGGTAAAACATGGGTGAAAAACACCTTCATGGACTCTACCAAACTTAAAATGTCAAGTAAATTAAAATGTGTGCTTCTCATAGTGGCAGACAAAGTGAAAATAATTGATTGGTTTACATAAGGGGAAATAGGGGGGAAAAATCACAGAAAGGTATGGTGCTGCCCACAAATTCTGACATTAAATGGAGCAGTGAGTCCATTCTTCAGTTTGTTTCTGTATTAGAAGGTTAGGATGGTCGTTGTAGTATAAAAACAATCAAAAATGCTGACAACGACAAAGTATAAGAAGCAACAGACAAACTGCTGCCTAAGTACTGCTTTATTCCATCTTCATGTTTGGCCAAAAGAGTTCATAAATCGATATAAAATAGTTTAATCTATCATCCTAAACATTATCATACAGTTACCAGTTTGGACCATCATGTGAAATTTCATTTTGATGTGATATATCCATCTTTTCAGCTAGTAATCCAAAAAACTTTGAACACATTTTTCTAAAAACTAGCTTAAGTGGAGATGGAACAAAGCTTTACTAAGGCGTTATTGGTCAATGCAAAAAAGATTGGCTAGACAGAAAGTTTCAAGACCTATTTTATGTAAGAAAACTCTAATGTTTAATAAGTACTAACTAATAAAAAAATTTTCATGGATATGAACATTTTCTTAATCCAATCACCTGAAATTTTAATTATCTGAACAACCCTTGTCACAAATTCATTAGGGTAATTAGACTTCCAACTCCGCCAATGCCGGTCCCAAGCCCGGATGAAAAAGGAGGAGGGCGGCCTGCATGGAGGCCGTAAGGAGGCAGCCCCTCCACCATGCAAAGGCACAACAGGCCAATCACCTGTTTGCTTTAAATCATGATTACACGAACTACAAGAGAGAAAACCGGACTGATTCTAAAGGCGACGAACTGGAACGGACTACGGACTACGACTTATGGAACATGGAACACAAGAAGTATAAATGGGAAGGAAGAGGAGCTGGTGGAAGAGATGAAGAAAGCAAAACTAGAAATCCTGGCTATAACGGAAACGAAGAAAAAAGGACAAGGAGTCATGGATCTCGATGGCAACATGTTGCTCTACAGTGGTGTACCCATATCTGAAAGGGCTAAAGGGGGCGTGGGTTGCATTGTGGCCCAAAATCAAAAAGATAGTATCAAGGGATGGAACTTTGTCTCGGAGCGCATTATGGTTGTAAAACTAAAAGAAGGAGAAACCATAGTCAACCTGGTCATAGTGTATGGGCCAAATGAGGATGAGAGAGCAGAGGTCAAGGAGGAATTCTTCGAGCTGCTTCAAAGGACAGTGGATGACTGCCTAGATGAAGTTATTATGCTCGGAGATTTTAATGCCAGAGTTGGAAATGACCATGCTAGATGGGGTGGAGTTATCGGAAGATATGGAGAAGATACTCTCAATGACAATGGAAAGCGACTCCTTAGATTCTGCAGTGAGCAGAATCTGATCATTACAAACACAAAGTTCCCCCATAAGCGCATACATGCATACACTAGATGTGAACCAAACAAGAATGAGAAGTCAGTGATCGACTACGCCATTGTTCGGAGAAGCTCATTCAGATATGTCCGAGATGCAAGAGTCTGGAGGGGGCCAGAGATTGGAAGTGATCACTACCTGCTAACAATCAAACGAACAACTGAAAGAGTTGCTCAGCCTAGGAACTGCCCAACATCACGCAAGAAACCAAGTAAACGAGCAGGAGAAATGAGCATTAGGACCTACAAGCTGAGAGAGCCAGAAATTAAGACCAGATATCAGGGGCTTATTGCTACAGCAGTGAGCAACACAGAAGAACGACCTGATGACTTGGAAACCCTCTGGAATAAATTCAAGGATATCATAAAGACAGCTGCTGCAGAAGCATGCGGTGAAGTCCGACTTGGGAACCAGAGAAAGAGGACACCTTGGTGGACAGAGGAAGTCAAAGAGAAAATAAGAGAGAAGAAAATGGCATGGAAACAATACTTAGGAGCTAAAAACACAACAGGACAAATGGAAAAATATAGAGAATATGTGACACTCAGAACAGAAGCAAAGAACAAAGTGCTAGCAGCAAAACAGAAGTCCTGGGAAGAATTTGGAGAAAAGCTAGAAAAAGATGCACAAGAAAACCAGAAATTGTTCTATAAGACCCTAAAGAACATGAGGAAAGAAAAACAATGCCCTCTCAAATTTATAAAGGACAAGCAAGGCAAATTGCTTACTGCCCCGAAGGAAGTAATGGAAAGATGGAAAGAATATTTCTCAGAACTCCTGGATGGTGAGCATGATGAAGCATCAGAAATGATAACCACTGACACAGAAGAGGAAACCAATGATGGTGAAGATGACATAAAGATGGAAGAACTGAGGGCAGCACTAGAGAAAATCAAGATGGGCAAAGCAGCAGGGCATGATGGTATAACACCAGAAATGGTTAAGTACATGGGAGCATCAGGCGACCTATTACTCTTAAAGGTCCTACAGGCAGCATGGTGCAACAAGACCATACCAAAGGATTGGGAGATTGCCATCATAACACCAATTTTCAAAAAGGGTGACAATCGACAATGTGGAAACCATAGAGGCATATCCCTTCTCAGTGTCCCTGGTAAAAATCTACTCTAGAATCCTAGAGCAGAGACTCCGACGCCTAGCTGAGCCACAATTGGATGAGGTCCAGTGCGGATTCCGAGCAAACCGAAGTACTCAAGACCTAATCTTCACACTCAGCCAGCTGAGTGAAAAGGCCCTTGAGTATAAGAGTGAGATCCATCTTTGTTTCATAGATCTGGAAAAGGCGTTTGACAGGGTCCCCTGGAGCAAACTTTGGGACTGTTTGGCAAGGAAGAATATTCCAGCACCTCTGATTCATGCTATACAGAGCTTCTACAAGTCTTGCAGAAATTATGTGAGGACAGCAAACCATAAGTCGGAAGAGTTCAGGACCACCACTGGTGTAAGACAAGGTGATATCCTATCACCTTACCTCTTCATACTCCTTATGGACGATGTCATCAAGGCATGTAAGGAGAGAACAAGAAAGTATTTAGTGGGGTACTGGAAGATGAGACAGGTCTATATTTCGGAGCTGGCATTTGCTGATGATGTTGCCCTGATTGCTAAATCAGAGGCACATCTCCAATCCAACTGCAAGTCTGGAAGGAAGAGCTGGAGAAGAGAGGGATGGTCATAAGCAGCTCTAAAACAAAATCCATGGTGATATCACGAGAAGAAAGAAAACATCAGATTAAGTGGGGAGAACAGGTCCTGGAGCAGGTCGACCACTTTAAATATCTCGGAGCTATTATAGACCGAAAGGGAGGCATCAAAGAAGAGTTGGCCACTCGAAAAGCAGCGGCTGGGAGGCTTTTTCAGGCCATAAATCGTGGATTTCTCAGCAAGAAAGAGGTTGGTAAGAAAACGAAGATGGCTGTATACCGCTCCACCTATGTCCCAGTCTTGACATATGGATGCGAGTCGTGGGCAATGACTACAACCCACAAAAGCCAGATCCAAACCTCAGAAATGAGGTATCTGAGGAAAGTGGTTGAAGTAACAAGAAGAGACATGGTCCGCAACCAGACGATCTGTCAAGGCCTAAAATCCCATCCGCTGCAGACCCAAATAGAACAGTCCCAACTAAGATGGTTTGGCCATGTCTGCAGAATGGGAGAAGATCGGCTACCACGACAAGCATGGGAAACAAAGAGCCAGGGATCCAGACCTCCAGGATGACCCAGAGTCCGCTGGGAGGACAACATTAGACAATCTTTGAAGGACCGAGGACTAGAATGGAACCAGGCCAGGAAGAAGACAGCTGATAGAATGGTCTGGCGCTCTCTCTTCCAAACCTCTACACCTCACGGTAGAAGGGGAACGACTAAGTAAGTAAGTAAGTAAGTAATTAGACTTCCACTGTGTAAATATTGTACCCATATTGTCACATAATTATTGGGTCGATCTCTTTTCCTCTCCGGCAGTATTTAGTTACATTTTTTGTGTGCATTAAATTTCCGTGGTCACCCATTTTTTTCTCTGCTACCAAGCAGATATTTGCTATTTTCTTATAAATTTTACACTCCCTTCAGTGATAATTGATCATGTTTGCTTTGCGCTTCTCGGCTTTGCTAAGATTAGGCACAGGTAATAACACAGATGGGCCGGTCAGCAACCGAGTGTTGGGTTTACCTAAGGCGTTCGGGGCGATAAATTACCCGTCTGTGGACAGATTACAGACACGAACTTATCAGTCGGACACACCTGAGCGGAAATGTTGTAATAGTCCGGGCAGATGTAAGAAGTTATTTGTAAACATTGCCGAGAGAGGATCGGATATTTTTATTCCATATTTGGGATACATGACATTTGCAGTATCGCGCATAAATTTCCATGTGGAAATAATTTGAACTACCCCACAAAACACGCATGTTTGAAATGATTGGCAGACATTCGGAATGAAGGCACAACACCCCTTCCGATTGGAGCCCTGCTTAACATCGCAACAAACAAATGCGAGGGAAGACAGGCAATATAACCTGACACTTTGGCCAGGTTAAAGCACTGTGAAAATCTACCTCGCGCCAAGAAGACAACCAAACTTTGCCAGAGTTAAGACTAAAATCAGAATTTCATTTATCAGACCGGACTGTGTTTGAGCATCTTTGAGGAATTATCTCCCAGGAAAACCCTTCCTATATCAACAAGGAAAACCGGAATCCAAAGGAATCTGAACACAAGTCAAAAGTGGGAACTTATTGCTAAATAACAACACCCCAGACCACGTGTAAAAGGCATAGTCAAGCTGCCTTAAACTATTTCTCTGAGCCAGCAGTCTGTGAGCCTAAAGATTGGCATAAGTTGTACATTTTAAATTCTATATTTTGCATCATTAACATGTGAACTAATACATATATATTGACATGTGAATATTAATATGTGAAAATTGCTAGTGGATGTCCAAGTCATTTGAGGCTGGCAACCTCAGCATATAAAATGATGATTTCATGAACCACTACTGCCAGGGCTGGTGACTGCTTTATTGCGAGTTTCTTATAAAGAACCAAAAGCAGAGGTAGTTCCAAGTTCCATATGGAGTAGGAAGGGAATGATGAAAGAAATGATGTACATACATGTTATATTATTAACCTTTTCAACCAGTGTAAATGTAAAACATATTCACTCTAAATGTAATGAAAGTTTACAACCTTTTCAACCGATGTAAATGTAAACATATTCATACTATATTGTTAACATTTTCAACTAAAGTTAAATATAAAACTATTCATTTTAAATGTAAAGATAGTTTTTCCGCCCACTGGGGATTAATTCTCAGAGAGGATAAAAGTTCTGAAGTAGATGGGATGGTGGAATGAAAAGAGGGGGGCACATAAGTATGTGTCGGAAACTCAATACTCAGAGGGTATTTGTGTCTCTTCTTTTGCCATACTAGTTGGTGGTACCAGTTGAGGGTACTATTTCTGGAACAAGTGAGGGTATAAGTGGCCTGAAGTCGTCGCTAGACACCATGATCAGATAGGTCTTGGAGACGCAGGACCAGCTTTGCAGTTACTCCCTGATTCTACTTGGAACGTGCTGCAACTCTTAAATCTTGACCAGGACGTGTGTGCTCCAGTCACCTATCTGCGAAGAACCAAAACATCAGCAGGAGCAGAAACAACTATTGGCAGCTAAGTAAAGCTTAAAAGCTGCCAAGTGAACTGTCCATTTTCAAAAACCATAACATCACACTGTGATGAATACTTTTTTCTAAACAATTATTCATTTTTTATAACTGCTAAACATAATTGATTATTAAATTTTTTACTTGTATAAAGACAAATCTTAAGTTGGTTTAATCATTTTGAATGTACTACATCCGTATATCTCAGACAATTTCTTAAATACACTCAAACAGAACCAACGGGCTGATCACCCGTTTGCCAGTCACTTCGATTACGGAAACAACAGCAGATGGATTGATTTGCCGTTGCCCTAAAGACGCCAATAGGCGTGATGGGAAACAATGGCAAAGAAAACCTATCTGCTGTTGCCCTAAGACGCCACTAGGCGTAATGGCCACTGACTGCTTTGACGGTCGGTGGCTAAGGACGGAAGAAGAAGAAGACTCAAACAGAGCTATAAATAATAATAAGAGGACATTTGCTGAATTAACTCAGCTGGTGGCTTGTACGAGCTAAAATAAGATTACATAATCCTTCACAAAAGTTGACGGCAGATACTAGAGTTAACGTGCTCAGCCAATGCAGCTTTGTTCTCGCTTTCTGAATATCTTGTGAATACTCTCTTGAGGTAGAAGCATCATTTTCCTTCTATCTACGACTGTGCCAAGAGTAATCCACATTAGTTACTCTTGAGTTTTGGCCACTGTTGTACCACTACAGCAGAGCTAAGGGGAGGCAAACCGTGACACATATTTAAAAAAAAAACCATGACAAATATTTATCCTAGTTTTAGCAAATGAAAATTGTAACAATACATTTTTATTCTTTACAAAAAATAATTTTTCTGAACTATTTACAGTCAGCTTGTTCAAACAGGCACTGGCAGGAAATTAACAATGCAACCAGCAGAGAGGACCGCTTCTCATGACACAGTGGTAATTTGAGATATCAACATAAGGAAATTTTTATTTTTTTATCAAAAACCTGTCAGTGGTTTGGTTTGGTTTTTTAAGGACTATCCTCATTGCAAACGGACAACGCCATCAGTGCTCCGATCTCCTCTGTCAGTGACACAAAACATGTAGTAATTTCTCTAAGAAGATTCTCGATAACATCTTCCGCAATCATTATAGTAAGTAACATTAAGGACACTTGTCTAGTATTAACAATACAATCTTAGATGATTGCATAATGCTTGTTAAAATATTTGTTATCTGTAAACGTAAAACTGTAAATATGTAATAAAAATGTATGTGGCCTGACAAAACTAAGTCAGCAGCAAATATCTGGATAACTTTAACATATGGCCAATCCGATCAAAGTGAAAAGAATCACATGACTAAGTTTGAATACAGTCTTTTATTCCATATGATCAAATGCTATGAAGTCTGTAACATATCAGCTCTTTGAGGTATGTAGAAACTGATACTGCAAGATACGTTGTTCTCAGACCCTTACAGCAGTGAAATAATTATTAAAATAGAAAGTGTGGCAAAATAATGCTGTCGGTAATACAAAATTATATACTTTCATATTTTATACGGGTAACTGGCAGATGGTAAAAGAACAGTTGGACGGCCGCAGCTGAGGTTCAAAGATACGTGTACAAGACAGACATGGAGGCACTGGATATAAATCCAGCAACCTGGGATAATGAAGCTGCCGGTCACACCAAGTGACGATGCTCCCTACAGCGCCACCTCAGATTGGGCGGAAAAAAAGCTCTCACAACAAGCAGAAGAGAAAAGAGCACAACGAAAGGAGCAAAAGGCAAAAACAAAAACTGAGGGCTATCATCTCAGGGGCGCATTGCCATAGTCAGTTATGACTGAAAGGGGCTACTATAATACCAAAATATGAACAAATAATCACGTTTAAAATTCAGCTGCACGTTGATGTTTTAGAATAGGACTCCACGTTAAATGGCTTTAAACACTGTCTACCCAACAGCTATATTTGGTTCTGGTAGAATTGTCTCGTGTCTGCATATTCATTATCATTTTCCTTTTTGCTCCCTAAGGAGCATGGAGCCACCAATGTAACTGGTCTCCAGGCAGGAAGCCTGCACAGAGCATTCACATGTTTGTGCAGGAATGGTTTCTGTAGCAATTTGTTTGATATGATGAGATTGCCAGCCTAGTGCACAACCTCATGAGTTACTTGTACGATATGCTTGAGGGTAAAGAAGTTCTATTCTTTAAACATTACTTGATGTAAAACAAATGTAACTGTTGTATTTAAGACTTAACACTTAACAATAATTTTTTATGAATTTACAAAGATTTTACATATATTATTTCTCATAAACATATTATTTACTCCTTGTTTTAAAACCTAAATATCGACACATACAAGACAGAAACTATAAAGATCAGTAGACCACCAGGCTTACGTAACATACATGTCAAAAACATTTATCTTAAACAAGGTTCAGAGTTCATTTACACAGGAAGGATTTTTTTACAGGAAATGGAAGACTTGATAGAGAAATTGAAACAAGATGTCTAAAAGTCAGTAACTTACCAACTGTCACAACTACTCAAACATCTAAATATCAGAATGGAAACTAAATGACAGGTAACAAGTATATTCTTATCAATTCATTGCTATCAATGTAAAATATGATCCCTGACCAAAGCAGAGGAGAATCACATCCTGTGAGATGCTTAAGAGAAGCCAATAATGTTACCAGGATAGACAGAATGAGGAATGATGACACTAGAGAAATGGTAGGGACTACATCCAGCATCAAGTATATAGAGAGAAAGAAAATTAAGTGGTTTGGCCATCTCATGAGAAAGAAACCTGATCAATTACCAATATACGCCTACAACACTAGAAGATCTGGTTTTAGGGCACGGGGAAGACCATGAGGCAGATGGATAGACAAAACAGCAGTAATCCTACAACAACATGGGCTCACAGCAGCCAATGCAGTACACTTGGCTCAAAAGCACAAACTTCAGCTCTCCTCTACTTTATGGCAACAGTGGGCCGAAGAAAGTAAAGTTAAGTTTAATAGTTGTATGAACAAAAACTGGCATCCGTATTGGTACCTGGATTAAACCTAAACAGTGCCAAGGACAGAAAGAGTTAAGTAGATGTGATAAGAGGTTTTGATGTTACTAATTATAGGCTATCCTGGACAAATAGATGTATCAGAGGATACCAGGATAGTGCCAGATATGAGACTGGTCTTATAAGAAATACCCCCTTCTCTGAAAAGAGCAAGGGTGTATAGACAATCAAGGTAAGGTCAAGCTATGTAAGTTCCCAGAGTAAGGAATGATGATGATGAAATTCTCTGGGTCCCTATCGGCTACCTCTTGAGATCTCACCAAGAGTAGGATATCTGTGTGGTGTTATTTGGCAAGGTGTCTAGGGTAATATATTCTAACAATTTAAAATTTCAAACAGAACTTTCACTTTAATGAAAAGTAAGTAAGTAAGACTGTCTGAATATATATATATATAACTTTATATTTACATGAGAAAATAAATAACTTGGAAATTATGTTCCTTTATTATAACTTGGTCACAATAATATCTGCACACACACAGTTCCAGTTAAAACTAATTCTACTGCTGTTGGTTCTACACTACAGGGTCTGCTATTGTCATCATCCTAAATGGTAAGTTTGTTTTACGGTGGAAGAGCTTTGGATGAGTCGCCAGTGCCTTACTAAAGGACTTATCTTTATTATTGTATGGCTGCTGTTCTGATGATAATAGTCAGGAGCACCAACATGTGACTCCTGGCTGAAGATAAGGGGTCTAGCTCCACTTGTATTCAGAGTGCTCAACTCCCACACGTTCTTCTTCTTAGTTTACTGCAGCAACAAGGTACTTCATAATACAACCCTCAAGTAAAGAATATTCACACACACAAGCTGACAGGCAGTAAAAGGCTCTAGCACTGAGCTCGCAGTACAGTCGGCAAAGGCTTGTCCTTCTGTCTCTTTCAGTATATGTCAGCTCGGCATGGAAGCTTATGGTTTAATGGCGGAACTTACAAGAAGTTGTTAATTTTTATCAAACTACACCCAACCAATCAGAAGACGAGTCAAAAAGTTAACTATTTCTGAAACCATAAACTTGGGCGTTTTTTAAGTGTGTTCGTCTAATGTGACCAAATTTGTTTATTTTATATCATAGTTATTTATGGACCGATTTTAATTATCAAAAGTGATAATTAAACGGCCAATTCCTCCCTATCGTTATATATACTTTTCCTTTAATTATTCTTTTGCATTTTCATCTGGGTAATTTTTAAATAATTAAATGTGACCTTACCCTGATGTAAAAATATCTTACTTACTTACTTAGTCGTTCTCCTTCTACCGTGAGGTGTAGAGGTTTGGAAGAGAGAGCGCCAGACCATTCTATCAGCTGTCTTCTTCCTGGCCTGGTTCCATTCTAGTCCTCGGTCCTTCAAAGATTGTCTAATGTCGTCCTCCCAGCGGACTCTGGGTCGTCCTGGAGGTCTGGATCCCTGGCTCTTTGTTTCCCATGCTTGTCGTGGTAGCCGATCTTCTCCCATTCTGCAGACATGGCCAAACCATCTTAGTTGGGACTGTTCTATTTGGGTCTGCAGCGGATGGGATTTTAGGCCTTGACGGATCGTTTGGTTGCGGACCATGTTGTAAAAATATCATTAAATTAAATTTTTCTAAGTTAAGATAATTTTAGTATGAGGGAATCTTTATGTTTATGTGTTAAGCAATCTCAGCGCTATAATTCGAGATATCCCTTTCATTTTAATTATCTTTAGTTATCAAGAAATAAATTATCTAAGTTCAGTCAAAAACACAAAATAGGCATTATTTCCACTTCAACCAAACTTTTCTTGTCCTTACAAAAAAGAGGTAACGATTTGATTAGTTGTTAAATTGTACTACGTTCTTCGATAAATATTGGGGAGGGTGTGTGTGTGTGTGTGTGTGTGGGGGGGGGGGGGGGGGGAACTTTTAACTTGATTCTTAGAAAAATTCAAATACTCTAGTTAAATTGTTGGCGGTAAATTTGACTGGGCCCTCAGACAAATTTCAAATGCTGTAGTTATTTATAGATTTAAAAATACGATAGCTAGTTTGTTTTGAGCAGGGAATTTGAGCGTGTTGTTCATACAGATTCACTTCACGACAGTAGATTTAAAGCAATTCTGATACATGTAACCTGTACCAATTGACACCAGAGAAGGCTAAAACTCCAAATTAATATTTCTAATTAATTTACTGGTTCTTCCTATTTTTCTTTCCACTACAGAAAAATTTACAGGTTCTTCCCATTTGTGTTTTCCACTACAGAAAAATTTACAGGTTCTTCTCATTTGTGTTTTCCACTACAGAAAAATTTACAGGTTCTTCTCATTTTTCTTTTATTCACAGAAACACTGAATGTAATTCCTGAGAAACAGAAACAACAAAAGTAATTTGTCTGAAACATCTGGCATTAGCCGATAAAACTGAAAGAAAGATAAAGTCAGCATTTAGTTCACTAATTTTAGTCCAAACTTTCACTTCTACTGTTAAACATAAAAGGGGAGATGTAGCTTTGATTCTTTTGCAAGATATGTTGTTTATTCTAGCACCAGACATGATTCTTGAGGATTTTGCTTATGACGTCTATCCATAAAAACAGAAGATGATGTAAAGCCACTACAGTTTAGTACAAACTTGTAGACAAAAAAATCTGCTTTAACAAATTTTTGTTTATTTCTTGTTTTTTTTACATATTTGCTAAATTTTTGGCAAAAGGTACATAAAAAGCACACATTATAAAAAATCTACCTTAATCCCAAAGATAGCTAAAAATCTATCGAAGATGTTATGTTATACATTAAAAGTAAAATTATTGCACTGACCAGAAAGAGAGCCCACTCTCAATAGTCAATTTTTTAAAAGTGAAAACAGACCACACAGTCACAACTGGCAAAACAGAATTTTAAAAAATAAAAATGAGAGAGAGACAGAGAGGGAGAAAAATGGTACAACAAAGTGAGAAGATACCAAGCAGTTTAACAACATTTCCTATGTAATTCCTAGGGATCTCTGAGGCAAAGAAAGAATGCCTGCTACTTCAGGCAAGTCACCACAGGCTACAAATATGAGGTTGTGGCAACCTCATCATGTAAAACAAAGTGTAACTGGAACTGCCACTGCAAGAGCGCACAAATGCTTTGATGCAGCCTTCTGAAAGTGGACCAGCTGCAGTGTTGGCTCCAGACGGAGTGAAAAACGGGAAAAGAAAAAAGAAGTTTAAAATATCAAATGGGAGACAACTGAAGAACGGAACTGATGGAGAACCACTAAGAACCAGAAGTTACAGGGGGACATGAAAACCTTTGCCTACTGGCTCAGCATTTTAGAGCAGAAAGCATAAATTAAGTTTCAAATGCCACTACAACAAAACATCACAAAACAGTGTACTTAAAGCCATATGAAATCTGTTTGTCAGTGATAACAAAAGTTAGCTGCTGCATTAAAAAAAAAATGTGTTAGATTTAAAAAAAAAAAAATTTGGTAATACATCTTACCAGGACAATGAAAAGTGTCTGGGACAAACAAACAAAATCAGAAAGTCTTAATTCTTTGTCCCTTGGATCTTCTCTCCTTTATTTTCCTATAAAGACATATACCTACTCACTTATTTTCCTATAAAGACACATACCTATTCATTTATTTTCCTATAAAGACATATACCTATTCACTTATTTTCCTATAAAGATATATACCTATTCACTTATTTTCCTATCAAACAGTTCTTACACAGCTTTCACTTTCTGATTTTGTTCATGCCTCCTTGACAAAGGCCTTGTGGCACAACGTAGACAATTATCTTTGTCCTAGTGAGATGCATTACCGTTTAAAAAAAAAAAAAAAATTAACCCACCATTTACCACCAGGCTGCACCCTCCTCATTTCTTATATCACTCAAAAATAATGAACTCAGTGATCAACATTTTTATGAAACTTTTTGCGTGACTAATAGGAAATTTGGATTGAAAAGTATTTGTCCAGTAGAAATGCATGTATCTGTGTTGTTATGTGATGTGTGTTTTGGTTTTGAGTGGAGATGAGGCTGATAGCCATTCAGAGTGTTTACGTAACAGATGTGTCCTAGTGTCATTCATTTCTTATTCTATGTGTGGCTAAAGTAGGAGGACTCTATATGCTGGAAAGTGTCTTCAGCCCTCCAAAGTTACAGGATATATTACAGTTTTACATTCATGGACCTGCAAGCTAATGAGCAGGAGATTGATCATGGATCCCATCTCACTGCAACATCCCCAGAAATGAAGAGCTGATAGATTGGCAAAGCAAGGGGGTAAAGCTACCTTAACTTGACACAAGCATAACTTATGAAGAGACCAAGAATTTTATCAAGCGCAGATACAGGAGCAAGTGGGAAGCGGATAATCCAGGCCACCAAAAAATGATGCACATTACCAGCTGAGCAGAAGTGAACAAGTGGTAACCTTCAGACTTCACACAGGTCACAACAGATTGGGATACCATCAATTCAACAAGTTAAAGATAGGAACTACTGACGAGTGTAATAGTGACACCAACAAAATGGCTACTGAACATCTACTTCAAAGGGTGCACTACATATGAGGAACAAAGAAAGCGCTTGTGGCCATCACCAGTACCTTTCCTGGAAAAACTCTATGGAGACATCAACAGACTCAGTTTCTGTGAACATATTCAAGTTGACATCTGAGGGTGAACAAAGAAGAAGATCATGATGATCATGTACGAAGATTCTAATGTGAGATAGTGCACTTAAAAAAATATGTCTTTTATCGGAAAAAGTAGAATGTCTCTGGACTACGTATAAAGTGTTGGTTTTAACATTGCAAAAGGATAATATATTACTGGAATGTCGTTGTTGACCGCTATCATGTTGATTCAATTTAATATCTTTTGAGTCCCATGATTATCCACTATATCTACAGACCAAACCTTCCTGTAACAAACATGAATATTTTAGATCTCAGTAAAGGTGGGAACCTCAGTAAGACTTCAACTTAAAATGGAATGTCATCATCTAAACTTCATGAACAATGTATTACTCTAACAAACAAATAGAAATATCTCACACTGCCTTTTGTTTGTGGAAAAAAAAAACCCACCAGATTTTCAAATAATACATGAAGTAAACGTGAATTATTTTTGGTAAATTTACTGCTGTAAGTCAGTTATTTATGCTTTTGGCTCCTTAAGGCACATGGCACTTAACAGACACATCCTTATATCTGCAGAGGCACTTAATCGGACACTTTCACTCCTTTTACCTATCTACCACTTTCTCACTCTCCCTCCAGAAATATCCCCCCTAATTTGGTTCTATCTGTGCCTCTCCACGTCTTCTGTTTTTGCTATTGTTGAGGGTTCTGCCTTCTTGTGGCAAGGCATGTTACATTCAATCTGTTACATTCACACTGTGATTGTCTTTAACATCACTGTCATGGAAACAGCAGCACTTGAAACCTAGTCCTGCAGTTCCATGTCATAATGATTGACAGAGCAAAGAGAGGCAGTGTGCCTTTTGTAGCAGCATGTGGAGGCAAGGTATGCATACAACATCCTTTTTCCAATTTTATAAATATTTTCCCCTTAGTTTCTTTGACGGCTTGTTAATTATCATTTAAAATTGGGAGCAGACAGCAAAATAATTTTGAAGGATGGTTAAAATGAGATGAGTTCTAATGATGAGATTCGCGTAACAACAATTATTTATCAAAAATTATCTAAGAAGATGTAAATTAATCTATAAAAATGGCAGCAGTAAGAACATTTTATATACTGTGTATGATAGGACAGTTAGGAAACAATGCCAAGATGGTGTGGTCTTTTGTCATTACAAAAAAGCAGTTAATTTGGTCAAAAGTGAGTCAAACATAAATATGGATCTGAGATGGGAATGTATTGGAACACATCCTGAATGTAGACAGCAAGTAGTTTACAGGATATTCAGAGTGAAGCCTATCTTATTTTACCTGGCTGCCAACTATGTGTTAAAATCTAAATACCATGTTGGGGTGTGATGTGGTGAGTGGGAAAAGATCCTTTAACTGGCGGTTATCTCCAGCAGGTAAATAAAAATTACAGTTTATACATTTTTTCATCTTGAAATTTCAATAATGGATAAGATTTTAAAGTCTTGTGGATAATTTTTTTTCTCAAGATAGTTAACATATCAGAGCCAGAACTAAAAGTTGACCCGATGATTTACTCATGTAAAGAATTGTATGCTGGTATATCATATGGGCAACTGATGCATTGGTGAAGTTATGATGAACTGTCCTATAGATTGCACTGTCTTGTTAATTCTCATATTCAGAACCATGTCATGCAACAAAAGATTTTCAGAAAATAAAATAAAACCATCATTCACACATTATGCTTGATTTCTTCTTCTTCTCAGATGCTTAGCCCCTGATGACAAATCTTGGTCTGTGATATGTATTACATTGTCTAATTTTCATCGTAACAATTTTGATGTACAACAATTATGTTAAAGATCCACTAATTACATCTATGATCATGAGCTCAGGGGCTGAGAAAGATGCTCCATGCCAGTGTCTTTATGTGACACTTTATTCTTCCCATTCCAGGGTCACATGACCACCAAAAATTAAAAGCCCCTGAAACAGAAGCATAACCAGAACATCTCCAGCATCAAGAGAAGCAGCACAAAAATTATGACAATTAAACACTGTTTACTGACAAATATCCATGTCTGTAAACTTTGTCCTTGGCTTTCAGCTCCCCAAGGAGCATAGGCCTTCAACAAGTTCATGCCAAGTCCTCCTGTCCTGTCCCTTCAACGACTTTCCTAGCCTTCCTCTTCATTTTCCTTTCTGTCTCCAAGTTGGTTCTCCATGTGTTTTTTGGTATCTCTCTACCTCTTACCATGGGCATTCCAGAATAAGGACTGCCTTGCAAAGCTATCAGCCTGTTACCTCAATGTTTCCCATATCCATTGCCAGGGTCTTCTTCACATCTCCTGTTATACTGGCCCTTGTCTGGTTCTTGACATCAGCTCCACATTGGTGATCTTATCGTACAATTTCAATCCATCTAATCCAGGTGTGTGCATAGGTTTATTACATTCAGAAGCCTCCGCTGAGCCTCTTCTCTACACCAGTCAGGTGCCATAGACTGCTGTTTAGCAAATTTTTCTAATAAGAATTCCAGGTCCACACACACAAGTTTGTTTATCTGGACCATCATTCCTCCAGAAGCCTCTGTTAGGTCCCTCCTCTCTACCAGTCAGGTGCTATGTCCTAGTTCCCTTATCTCTACTAGTCAGGTGCTGTGTCCCGGTTCTTTATCTCTAATAGTCAGGTGCTATGTCCCTGCTGATGTCACTTCTTAACCATACGTCCCTTGATAAAAAGTCTACAGCAGACCACCAGTGCAGGTTGGGCAGGCTTGATTGACATGGTTACCATGTAGAACGACCCACAAATTCTACTTTAAAAAAAAATACAATCTATTAAAAAGAACTAACAATTTGAATGACTCTTTCTGGTAACAGTGTGTAAACTAAGCTCAAATAAATGAAGAAGACAAAAAGAGAAATACCTCTTTAAACTGATCACATGACATTTTACTTGTTTAGTACAATCTCTTACGAAAGACTAACAATTTTAATGATTATCTCTGGTAACAATAGGTAAACCTCTGGTAAGTAACAACAGGTAAACCTCTGGTAAGTAACAACAGGCAAATCTTGGGTAACAACAAGTAAATTAAGCTCAAAGAGAAGAGAAAGAGAAAAATACTTAATTAAACTGACCACATGGCATTTGAAGAGTCCAGAGGGTACCAAATCGGGACTATAGGGTGGATGAGGTACTACAGTCCAACCCAATTTGGTGATTGCTTCCCGTGTTGCCAGACTTGTGTGAGGGCGCGCAGTGTCGTGAAGGAGAAGCAGGTCTGCTGGATTCTTGTGCGGCCGAACTCTGTGAAAACGTTGATTGAGTTTTTTCAATGTCTTAATGTAAGCTTGCAAATTGATTGTCTCTCCTCTTGGCATAACGTCCACAAGAATCACACCTTCAATGTCCCAAAAGACAGTGATCATGACCTTTCCAGCTGAAGGAATTGTCTTGAATTTCTTTCTTCTTGGTGATTGCGGATGATGCCACTCCATTGACTGTCTTTTTGTCTCAGGTTCAAGATGATGTGCCCAGATTTCGTCACCTGTAACGATCTTAGCCAAAAAGTTCTCTCCATCAGCATTGAAACGCTCCAACAATTCAGAAGAAATTGCTTTCCTTTGCAATCGGTGGTCATTTGTGAGACTTCGAGGAACCCATCTTGCGCAAACCTTAGAAAATCCGAGTTTTTATAACTGCATTTGCACTACCAATGCTGACTGACAGCTGTAAGGCCAATTGTTGAGTAGTGATTCGCCTATCAGTAAGAATAATGCCCTCAGCGCATTTCAACATTTCTGCGTTGGTGGCTGTGGCAGGACGTCCACAGCGCGGCCGATCAAGCAGCTCCGTATCTCCACTTCCTGATTCTTTGATTCTCTGAACCCAGCGACTGACTGTACTCCTGTCGACTGCAAAACTTCCATACACATCACATAGACTTGTGAATATTCACAACATTTTCCTTCTCTGCAACGAGAAATTCTATCACAATTCGCTGTTTATAACGCAAGTTGCTAACACGCTCCATTTCAACGGTTTAGGGCAGCATCATTATTTGGCCGGTTGCGGTGCAATTTGGTGCACACAATTGGCATATGCCATATTTGAAGTGTGCAAAATTTCATGCTTCTATCTTCATTATTAGCTGAGAAAAACGATGTGGTGCATTACTTTTTGAACGCCCCTCGTATAATAATGTCACAGTTCTTTTCATACAGAAACTAAACAAAAAAATATACAACTTTAAAAAATGGTAACCCAAACAGGTTTATCAAAAATAAAATAAATTAATATCACAATGAATCTCACAAATTCATAACAAACAACTACACTGTCATGAATGCACAAAAAAGCAACATCATCAAAATATATTTACATAAAAATCATAAAACTAGTTCTATTATCTCACTCATGATCCACAAAGTGCAGACTAAATTTTTCTGAAATGTCAAAATCCTGAACTCACCTCTATTTGAAAAAGTAATAATAACAAAACCAACATATAAAACAGACAAAAATCTACTGAAGAGAAAACAAATGTGATCTGCAAGGAAAAATAAAAATAAAACCCACAAATCCCTCCCAAGATATGCTCCTGTAATCACGATTAATAATCATCATCTTTAATGTCTGCTTCATTGATGTCTCCTTCTTCCAAATATTCACTGGAAGCGCTCAGTTTATCGTTACTTATGTCACATTGGTTAAACTTTGGGAGAAAGGTCATCATCTGTTCAGGATTTAGCCAAGGTTTAAAGTCTGGATGGTTCTTTGCTTTCCAGCTGTGGTAGTTTTTGGCAGCTTTATAAATACGGTTGATCACCTGGGGAGAAAGACGAGGCCTTCTTTAAAGAACACGAACATGTCAGGAATACAAGGATTAAGAACACTTACTCATGGACACATAGGTGAATAAATTTAACAACAAACATCTGCTAAGACAAGTGAATTATGGTGGCCACAACACATGTAGACAAGAAGATAGAAAGAAAAAAATAGCAGTGCACTTCAGAAATCTAAACTTAGTAACTCAAAGTGACAATGCCACTGTTATGACTAAATTCATAACATGTCTGTCGATATCAAAATGGTTCGACAAGTATTACTGCATGTTCAGACGTGTCATACAATGTGGGCTAATATGAGGTTGTCCATGGCAACTGGCAATCTCAACATGTCAAACAAACTGCCGCAGAAACCACTGCCGCAGGAGCATGTGAATGTTTGGTGAAGGTTTCCTGCAAGGGGAAGGGGGGAGAGACCAGCTACATCAGTGACTCCATGCTTCCTAAGGAACGTTAAGGAAAATGAGAGAATGATAATGCCATTAAATTGCCTACTAGAGATGAGGTTGTCCTTAATCTGGCTATTTTTCAGCTCTATTCCAGCAAGGAACTCTGAAAGTTGTGTGTGTGTGTGTAATAATGAAATAGAAGGAGATATCTTATGTATGTTATTTACATCATAATGCTCTTTACAAACACAAAATGGAAAATAAAGTTACACTAAATACCTAATTTTAACCAATAATTAGGCTGAACAGGGTAGACTCTACCGAGTTGGTGGATGAACAAAGGCAAATGAAGCTCAAGCGGTGCTATTCTGCGCTCATCCAATTTCTTTTCATGCAGGGGATATAACCAACTGTAAAATTTAAATTCTTATTTGTACTCATCATGTTTGCACAGAGGGCCAAGAAAATCAACAGTTAAACTAATTTTGTCTGAACTATGACAACACAGATTAGCTTGGTGGTCCATGGTTCGATTCCCAGTTGATGTGGAATTTTTTAGACCACAAACAGCTTCGAGGTTGACCCAGCCTCTTGAATTGGGCACCACAGCAACTCTGGGAAGGTTAAGGTGGCCAGCATGATGCTGACCCCACATGACCCCTAGTGTGTGCCGATGGTCAAGAAAATATATGCCTCAATGGGCATGTAAACAAGATCCTATGATAACATATTTCCATTTTAGAGTTACTATTTGCTACCTAATATGTTAAAATACAAACCTTTGGTGCAAATATTTTTGTCACCTTATTCATGACCCATGCTGGAAGGTTTCCTAATATTAAGAAATATAAATAAAAGAAATTAGTAAAACCGGAACCTTAGTTTAAAGGACAAGACAAAGATTTGACAAACGGACAGATACTGAGGTGAATGTATGAACATGACATGAGAAGTGTACTCACAGTGAATGTATGAACATGACATGAGAAGTGTACTCACAGTGAATGTATGAACATGACATGAGAAGTGTACTCACAGTGAATGTATGAACATGACATGAGAAGTGTACTCACAGTGAATGTATGAACATGACATGAGAAGTGTACTCACAGTGAATGTATGAACATGACATGAGAAGTGTACTCATAGTGAATGTATGAACATGACATGAGAAGTGTACTCATAAAAAAAAAAAAATAATATACCAGCAGAGTAAATCATCATCATTTTTCTTTGCTCTCCTTATGTAGAAGAGAGCCACCCCTGCAGCTGGTCCTGTAGGAAGCATGCACAAAGAAGTTGCATGCTCCTGCAGTGGTGGTCTGTGGCAATTTGTTTTACATGATGACGTTGCCAGCCCCATGTAGAATCTCATATTAGTTGTCTAATAAGTCATGCCTGAGTGCAGCAGTACTATTATTTCATTAAATTTTTTCACAGACTCCCTGGGACTACATGGAGCACCAGGTTCTTGCATAAAATTAATGTTCGGATAAAAAAAAATAAGAAATTTACGAGTAAAATGTGCATTTTCAAATATAAAACTGGCTACTTAAATTAAAAGCAGGTTCATCTCCTGAAAATGAAAGTACTTCAAAACGGAGCAATAAGGAACCTGCCAAATGTAACCAGAATTTTGGGCCCACTTTTCCATCTAGTTCTCGATGGCGAAGACAAAGAAAGAACAGGACGACAGCCTGATAATTGTTGGCTATAATTAGGGCAATTTAGTGTCATTTTATTTTCTGTTTTGTGTTATACTGATGCTAGCCAGCTATCCTTCCAATTTCTTTTTAAAACTAATTAACATATTTGTCCTTACTGCTGTTTCCACTTCTCCTCACATGTTTTGCAGGCTTCCTCTATTTCTTCCACAGCTGCAAATATACTACTCTACGTTACTCCTATAATCTCCTAACTTTTTTTTAGGTGCCAACAGCATTAAGGTGCCAATTCTGGAAATTCTCCTTGATCAAGGAAGTAGAGTCAGTGATCAAGAACCTGAATAAAGCATACAGCCACCCCCTACAGCTGGTCCCCTGCATGAAGTTTGTACAAAAGCATTTATGTGCTCTTGCATCAGTGGTTTCTGTAGCAACTAGTTTTACACGATGAAGTTGCCAGCACCTCACACAACCTCATTTTGGTTGCCACTTACGACATGCGTGAGTGAGTAGTAGTCCTATTATTCCTTTATCTCCTCAGAGGCCTTCAGGAACAACATAAAGCATCCTCTAACATCCTCAGCGTCTGTGGCCTAATGGATATGAACGCAGTTTCATAATCCAGATATACCAGGTTCGAAACCTGCTGCAGGCGGTTTGGTAGCAGATCGCTTCGTGTGGATTTTTAACAATGGTATAAGCGCCGTACCGTTCAGAAAGCAATGGCAAACTACTGAATGAAAAAAAATTGCCTAGAAAAATCACAAACAGCCAATAAAAGCTGGGGTTGATTGCCATGTCCTGTAAAGGATAAGCAACTAACTAACATGGCTGAAATAAAATACTTGAATGTGATCTGGCTGTAGCTTCTGAAGGTAAGTTATTGTAGAACCAGTTGCTAGCTCCATGTTCAAACCTCCCAATTGTTGCAATATGCTTATTGTCACAATGTTATTTGCGCATAAATGGGCGCTGAACTTAACTGAGAGATATTGTAAGATTTTTAATAAGCACACTTTTGTGCACTATTATTGAACATAGAGGCCAAGGTCTTAATGTATTAACCACTCGATTTGTAGATTGGTATATGACGTTTGCTTTTTGGTGGGTCATTAGTGATGACGTAGATTGGTAAATAACTTCAAAATGGAGGACCATCGCCTTGTCAATGGTCAGACACATTATTGTACAGTCCGGCTTTATATTATAGCTTCGGAAGGAAGCCTATGCTAGGACTGGTATTAAGGAATGAAGTATAATATTCAACCTTACGTGGACGTGGAAGTAATACACCGTAAAAACCGGAGTCAAAATCTTCCATTGTCACCGCAGTGTTTGAAGTTATTCTGGACCACAGAAATCCAGCATTGAAATATTAGTGACTATAATTTGCATGTATTATGAATAAATTCGATGACCTGATGACCGGACGTAGAACCACATTTTACCATTTAATCATCATTGGAAAATAAACCTCTGTTTGATTTTAAAAAAAACACCTCAGCTTTTATGGTCCGTTAAAGTAGAGGTTGGCTGTTGCAGGTTGTTCTTCCCTTTTGAACCAGTGAGAAAAACAGGGACGATTAAGTGTTGCTACACACTCACGTTTTGGCATTCGCGTCTTATCACTGTACTTTCATCAGTGATATAAACAAAATTGGGAAGAACTTTACCGCTATTGGTGGACATTTTAATATGACTCTAACGGTTGTTGAAAGCAGACATCAAAGCGGTACGGGATCTTAACATGGTGGCTGGTGTAATGTATTTTCCCGTTCTAGAAGATTCAGATATTTGAGCTCAATTGATTGCCACGTATTTTGGAACACTGACACTTGTTGCATGCTCAAGAAATCGATCGTTATTTGAAATTCGTAACCTTGACTTGGAAGGTCAACGTGCTTGGGATGTACAGACGCAAGTCAACAGAGAAGTTTCATAGTTGTACCGGGGAATGATGCAACAGTTGTCAATTTCCATTTTCAAGTCCTGCTGTGTACCTGCGGAGGTTAAAGTGCATGACGTTATTCGGTAACGAGTACTTTCAACCAGAGGAAATTACTGTGGCTGTTTGGATCCAGTTGTATGAAAATCATAACCCGTGTTGGATCGAATGCTTTACGAGGAGGATTGGGATTCCCGCAGATAAGTAGACATTGTATTGTGGTGTCAGTATACTAATTATATTAGCGAGCACCTTTCTTTTGTCACTTTTACTCGTAATATACTTCTTCATCGTAAGTGTCCTGGAGTTTTTTCATAGGTTGATTTTGGGTGGATGAATTGCAAAAACTTATAGCAAGTTTCTTTGAGGCTACTGGAATGGTGTAGATTCTTGTGGTCACTCTGTGGTTCTTTACGATACTATCTTTTCTTTAATTGTTTATGTGCGGTGATTGTCATTGCTAACGTGTATATTTCTATGTAATTGATTCTCTTCATTGATCATTCTATGTTTTCAGTAGTAATATTATCTTGTATAATTTCTTAGTTGATTGATTTATAGCTGCATATTTTATTAAATAAAAGATGATCAATCTCCAATAATGAGTATCGATAAGGTTTCGAATATAGCATAATAATTGGAATACTACAGTTTATTTGATGAGATGAATATTAGAATTCAGATCTGTCCACTCTACTTAGGAAAGGGGCTCCTAATGTAATTAGGTGGACTCCAGAATGCAATGCTGCTTTTCTTAAAATTAAAGATTTGTTTTCATCCCCACCGATTTTAAAACTACCCAGGCTTAATAATCTTTATACTCTTCGAACAGACGCTTCGTCCAAGTGCGTTGGTGCTGTGTTGCTTCAACAATTTGATGGACATCTGCATCCGATCACGTACATTTCGAGAAAATTAAACAAGGCGGAAATGAATTATTCGGTGTTGGAGAAAGAACTTCTCGCCATGGTCTGGGCAGTAACCAAATTAGAGAAGTATTTGTTGGGTGTATCTTTCGTAATACAGTCAGATCAGAAGGCTTTGGCGTATTTAACCTTTAGCACGCTGCCGTCGACATATGTCGACGAAGGCAACCTATGTTCTCCCAGCTGTTGTCAACATATGTTGACCAGCGGATATTGTCGGATAAATAATTGATAGTGTGTGTGCAATTGATCTTAACCCCGGATGTCAAAATTGACTCTTCTGTGAAAGAAGTTTAGCTACCTTTTCTGACTTTCAGTTGTAACGGGTGTGTTAGCGACATTTTTCTGTGCAATTTTCAAATCGAAATCAATCGGCATGGATCAAGCTGCCATTTTAGCTGAAATTTTCATGGATTCT
Organism: Oreohelix idahoensis; assembly: GCA_024509875.1. Lineage (NCBI taxonomy): Eukaryota > Metazoa > Mollusca > Gastropoda > Stylommatophora > Oreohelicidae > Oreohelix > Oreohelix idahoensis. The sequence continues at coordinate 156,916 of JAMPIV010000231.1, forward strand.
GATTCCGATGAGGACGACATTGCTGGGCCTAGTACTGCATATGTGGTTCGTGCTCAGAATAGGGATGGTGAAGGTGATGGGGAACATAGTGATGTGTCGAGTGTTGATGATGATTTTGAAGAATTGAATATTGTTAGGGCACCTGATGGTTACAAACACGACTGGCTCCGCAACTTTGATCAAGTTGTGGGACCTGTGGGCGTTGACGATGACATTTCTGAGGTAGATGTGTTCCGTTTGTTTATCACAGATGATGTTGTGGACACATTAGTTACAGAAACTAATCGTTATGCCAGCCAGGTTAGCGAAAAGAAAGGGGAAGATGCGGGTGCCTCATCCCGTGTGAAGTTGTGGACCGATGTCACAGCTGACGAGATGAGGGCGTTTCTTGCTTTGCTTATGTTGATGGGTGTAACGAAAAGATCGTCATTTGACTTGTATTGGTCAAATGACCGTTTCCTTGAGATGCCAGGGTTCAGGAATGTGATGAGTAGGGACAGGTTTCTTGCTGTCTTATCTTTTCTGCACCTTGTGGACAATACAACTGCAGCACCACGAGGGCACCCTGACCACAGCAAAGCCTTCAAAATCAAATCGTTTGTTGACACACTTCTCCCTCAATGGCAAAGGCATTACATACCATCCAAAGAGCTAAGTGTTGATGAAAGTATGATAGCTTTCAAAGGTAGGACCAGCCTTATGCAGTACATGCCCAACAAACCGTCTAAGTGGGGTATGAAAGCCTGGGGCCTAGCTGACTCCAAGACAGGCTACCTCTGGAATTGGCAGCTCTACCTTGGGAAGGAAGACAATGTGGACCCTACTATAGGGGTTGCTCACCGCGTTGTCACCTCCCTTGTTGCTCCCCTGTATGGGCATGGCCATGTTGTGTACATGGACAACTTTTTCTCTTCGCCTGCGCTATCCAAGCCTATTCCTGTCACATGGGAGGTATTGATCGTGTGGATAAACAGTTGACATACTACATGGTTCTACACAGGAGCAGCAAATGGTGGAAGAAAATATTCTTCTATCTGTTGGAAGTTTGCTTTGTCAATTCGCTTGTCCTGTGGAGGGCCAAGCATCCGTCTCGTATCAAGGCGGAAACATTCCGTCTGCGGATTGCTCATGGCCTGCTTGAAGGGTACCAGTCTAGGGTCACACAACGCAGAGGAAGGGTATCTGACACTGCCACTGCACCAGCCAGATTGGTTATGGGGGAACACTACATGATTCCTAACCCTAAACGTCAGGCTAATGGCAGGCCTTCCCAGCCAGACTGCGATGTGTGTTCCAGCAGAGAAAGAGTCAGGGGCAAGAAGCGCCACCAGACCCAATTCGTGTGCCGTAGGTGTGTGGTACCTCTCTGTCCATATCCCTGCTTTGAGCGTTATCACACCCTGCTCAATTATAAGGCAGATTGCTTTGAAGGGCTGCACAAGGAGTGAGGTAAGTCTATTTTTTGTTGATTTTTTTTTTTTTTTTTTTTCACCAGTCTTCTTCTCCTATCAAATCAACAAAATGACGTCATCAGTGACGTCATCCATTTATCTCTAAACAGTCCAAAAATTAGAGAAATTGGCCAAAAAACAAAATAAATATAGAATTTACAAGTCATCCACTATAAAAATGGGGGTTGTGTAAAAAAGAATGCAGCTGCAGGGCAAATTTTCTGGAAAAGAATGCAGCGTGCCCGAGCAGCCCGTTATTCGATTCTGATGCAGCCGTATAATTTCAAGCAAGTGGAGGGTCTGACAATGTGGTGGCAGACGTACTGTCGAGGTGCCCTCAGGAAGACAGTACACAAGTTTTTTAATGACAGTTAATGCATGGTCAACAGTAGTGTTGATGTAATTGGGACATTGAATTTAATTGGTTTTACCCGGAACACACTTTAATGTTTAGGGGGTAACGTGCACATATAGTGTATATAATACTGTACTGCAATGATATTCAAAAGCAAAAAAATTTTTTGCGTGTATATTATCTAGAGATTCCTAGGGGCATTGAAATAGGTAATTTGAGGACCAATTTATGCTTATACTTGCGATCGTTTGGGTTTATATCATGAATAAACATATATGGGACTGACTCTTCATTGGTGAGGTACATATTATTGTAATCTTTATCCTATGGGTAGATAATCCTATTAGATGTAATTATATTAGGTGAGTTTTGGGTCTAGTATTATTGATTAGTTTAGAGGTAATAGAGGGCGGTGTTGTTTTTTTTCCGTAATTTTTGTTATTATGATTATTACTTCCTACGTGGATTTTATTCATAAGGCAGTAAATTATATGACTTGTTTATCACCGTTTCATCTCATCGACGACTGACTGATAATGTTATGAGACAATTAGCTGACTTAGACGTATTGAGACTTAGGATAGTATTATGCTGGTATTTTTATTATTATTACCAATAGATTTTTGAAGAAAAAAAGAAACTGCGTTTTTTTTTTCTTACAGGTGGTAGAGGGTAATTGTTGCAATATGCTTATTGTCACAATGTTATTTGCGCATACATGGGCGCTGAACTTAACTGAGAGATTGTGACGACTTGGCCAATCTTCTCTTCATTTTTTATTAATATTTACGTGACATCGTTTTTTCTCATCCTCAATGCATGATCGCAAAGTCCCGGGAATTGTCACTTGCGGAAAATCTCCTAGCGTTCGGTATTTTCTCCTCGCTATTTTTAGATACGACGTCATTGTTGACCAATGACCTCGGTAGCGAGAAATCCATTTTAATTTAGGACTGCTTAAACTTGGGAGAACCAGTTTAGGTCACTTAGGAAAACATCACGTGACTTTTAACATTATTGATTGGAGCGTCTAAACGAGGCTAAGGTCACATGATGCACGCTACGGATCACGTGTCCAAGCGGAAATGACCCGCTAAAAGTGCGCCAAACACGGGCATTTTTCACTTACGCCCCAGGTAACCAAGAAAGCTAGACCTAAGCCAGATCGGCGAATTCTCGCATTAAAAGCACTGAAGCCACGTGTCTAAATTGCGGGTTAGCGTCCATCTTTGAGTAGGTAAGTGAAATCTCGCTAGAATATAATGTGATGAAATGTGTAGTACCTTGCAAAATCGACGCAAGATTGGTATGTTTACTTTATTCATATTTTTGTTTTACGATCACATCCAGCCACATGTGATCGGGTGTGTTTATGATCCCACGGGATATGTACAACATGTTCATAATAATGTATAACGGGAATATATATAGCTATTAATTTCCATATTATTTGATTATTTTCGACCCGACGCTTAGACTAACGGAAATTAATATTAACGATAATGTTGACAGACCGTGACATATATTCATTATAAATTATATGACGATGCGACCAGACATGAAGTGTGTGATAATGTTGTCAGACAATTCTAAAACACGGATGTCCAATTATTTGTTAAATTCATCATAATTGACATGACGATTAGGCTAGAGGCACAGAACTAGAATACTGTTGCCGACATTTCTATGATAAATTTGGTGGGTTTAACTGACATTTATAATAATTCATCGGGTTAAGTTGACGATAAATCAGTCTAAAGAATTATAATACTGCCACTGGGGCAGAGAAATATAATTAAGGACAGACAGGAGAAACTTGAATTCAAGATTAGACTCTAGACATATGATGTTAGAGACTAAATCTGAGGTGACTGGCAGAAGGACGGCTTAGGGAAAGACTGCTTTCTAAAGCTAGAAAATTAATGAAGCCGTCGTATTTGTCTTCAGTCTATGGTGGAGCCTTGCACGACAGTCCAATCTCAGAGCAGAATACGGAGTCGAGCACAGAGAAGGCAAATCCGAACCATTCAAGACCTACCTGGGGCAACGTCAGGAGACCGGAGAACTAACCTCACTTCACTATCAGCCAGGGGCTGAAAAGCTAAGTCCCACGAAAAAGGGAACTCACCTAATCAATGCCACATATGTTTGTCATCCATGATGAAAAACACTTGAATTGTGAGACACATAATACATACAGCAGACACTAATTCCATCGACAATACTATCATTCACCATCTATTCATTTTATTGCAATAAACCAATTGGGTGTATATACTGTACCCCACGCTTTATTCCTTCCATTAGATGTTGAATATTGTCTATGTTTATCTTCCTTTATAAGGGAGGGGGGGCTCGTAAAATATAATATAATTTAAAGAATAATAATAGATACTTGAGAAGGGGACGACGGTAGCGAGAGACCAAATATCTCCTTACAATCTTTTCCAGACCTGTCGAGTTAGGAGAATTTACCCTCTTCGTCACCCTTCGGAAGTGGGAAAACCCAGCAGGGATTCCTTGAGCCAAATCTTCCACATCAGATCTATTATTTCCTCTGAATAATTCTCTTATCCTGTAAACGCTACGTGACAGAGATATTGTAAGATTTTTAATAAGCACACTTTTGTGCACTATTATTGAACATAGAGGCCAAGGTCTTAATGTATTAACCACTCGATTTGTAGATTGGTATATGACGTTTGCTTTTTGGTGGGTCATTAGTGATGACGTAGATTGGTAAATAACTTCAAAATGGAGGACCATCGCCTTGTCAATGGTCAGAAACATTATTGTACAGGGGAGCCGCGCTAGCGTAGTGGTTACAACACCGCTCTGGCGACCGGGTGATACAGGATCAAACCCGGGCGACGGCATTTGAGAATTTTTCGTCGACCGGGATTTGGACTGGATTAACTGAGACCTGGCGAGGACATTTGAAGGAGTGTCATCGACCAGGGACTGGCGGCTCCTGAGCCGACCCAGCTGCAATGGGTACCTCCGAAATCGGAGAGTATTTGCCTGAATGGCGAGGGACACCTGTCTCTGTACAAGAAATAAAGGGATACTCACGTAAAATCAATGTCAGGTTAGACATAAAAATAATAACCTGAGATTTCGCCTCGAGTATTAGCGGGCGTACGAAAAAAAAAAAAAAAAAAAAAAAAATTATTGTACAGTCCGGCTTTATATTATAGCTTCGGAAGGAAGCCTATGCTAGGACTGGTATTAAGGAATGAAGTATAATATTCAACCTTACGTGGACGTGGAAGTAATACACCGTAAAAACCGGAGTCAAAATCTTCCATTGTCACCACAGTGTTTGAAGTTATTCTGGACCACAGAAATCCAGCATTGAAATATTAGTGACTATAATTTGCATGTATTATGAACAAATTCGATGACCTGATGACCGGACGTAGAACCACATTTTACCATTTAATCATCAATGGAAAATAAACCTCTGTTTGATTTAAAAAAAAACACCTCAGCTTTTATGGTCCGTTAAAGTAGAGGTTGGCTGTTGCAGGTTGTTCTTCCCTTTTGAACCAGTGAGAAAAACAGGGACGATTAAGTGTTGCTACACACTCACGTTTTGGCATTCGCGTCTTATCACTGTACTTTCATCAGTGATATAAACAAAATTGGGAAGAACTTTACCGCTATTGGTGGACATTTTAATATGACTCTAACGGTTGTTGAAAGCAGACATCAAAGCGGTACAGGATCTTAACACCCAGTTGAACTTCCATGATGCCTGGCAGCGTGCCGTGGTCCTATTATTTACTTTTCTATATCGGGCCTTGTTACCCATTATGAGTGAATGCTGCAGAAAGAAAAATCTCTCCTGGTTTGACCTTCACTTGACTTTTTTGTGCCTCCATGTAAACTCTCTCAGCTCTACTCCAGGTAATCCTAGGTTTTTTTCTTCTCCTTCTTTCCCAAGACTTCCACATCAGTGACTGTCACACATTCTTACTTCAATTTTCTTGGCATGGGGATAATCCATCTCCATTTTCTTTTCTAAACATGCAGATCTTTAGGTTTCTGTTTTGACTATTTTCCAGATATCATCACTTTTGAGATTCCTTCTATGCCAACTATTATTACATGCCTGAATATTGTGGGTGTGCTACCACTATCATTTCTTTTTTTTCCTTCTTAACCACACTGCAACACTGCCCTCACACTAGTGTAAACAAAATTTAGTGGTGACAATTTTTCTTAGAATAGCTGATTTGTAATCAGATTTTCACTGGCTCAAGCCATCCCAATCAACAACCATATAGCTACAGACTGTCATAAATGGGTGCTTGTGAAGAAAGGCAGGATTGAAGTGGTATGACAAGATGACTAATGTGGAACTGATGACAAGAACAAGACAAGTGCCAGTGGAGCAAGAGATGAGAAGAAGATGCTGGAGGTGGATAGGACACACGCTGAGGAAACCTGCAGATAGCATTACCAGGCAGTCCTTGTTCTGGAATCCCCAGGGTAAGCGAGGCAGAGGGTAACCCAGGAACACATGGAGAAGAGAACTGGAGACAGACATGAAGAGCATGAAAAAGACATTGAGCTGATGGCACGGGGCAGGAAGACTTGGCATAAATTTGTCTGAAGGCATATGCTCCTTGGGGAGCTGATGGGTGATGATGAAGTCATCTCAATCACCATGTGCCCATGACATACTTACATACTTTGCAGTTTGGAAACCCGTAGTAAGTAATTATAAGTAACAATAAATACACAAACACTGCCATGTGTAGTTCTGATGAGATAAAGATGAATATGGCTACTGCACCCTCATGCATGTCATACATGGCAACAAATATGAGGTTGTGCATGGGTCTGGCAACCTCATCATGTAAAATGAACTGACACACACACATATATCACTGCTGCCAGAGGGGACCAGCTGCAGTCTTCGTCTTCTTCTTTGATCCTCAGCCCCTGACTGACACAGCAGTCAGTGGCCATCACGCCTAGTGGCATCTTGTAGGGCAGCAACAAACTGTTCCCGTTTTATTCGGTCGGTAGCCATCCTACGTGCTGTGTCCCAACTCTGGGTCATGCTTTGCATATCAGCCTCCACTGTACTCCGCCAGGTTGTCTTTGGTCTGCCTCTCTTTCGCTGTCCTTCTGGGGTCCATGGCATAACAGTTCTTGTGATGGTTCAGCTGAAGTGATGGCTCCATGATCTGTTTTGGTTTGGTTTTAAGGACTATCTTCACTGTACACGGACAACTCCATCAGTGCTCCAATCCTCCCCCCCCCCCCAGATCCCATAAGGAGAATCTCAGCACAGTGCACAAACTCTGTAGCACCAGTGAAGATCTCAATGTGTGTTTACAGAAATCATACATTCTATAAATATTTTTGTGGTGGGTAGGTTTCGCTAATCTTGTAAATTTTTGCCAGGGCAGCGGTTGTATGGCCTACTCTTTACAATTTCCAACTGCACGGGAATTGTTAACGTGCGCAACTTGCACACGGGACCTCCTATTTTTTTGCCCTTATCCAAGAAGGCTAGGCATCCGATCTCACTAACCATGAGATCAGAGGGGAGTATGACATCATTAGTACCCACTGGTTCAATAAAATATATTCCCTGTACTGGGAACCGAACTCAGTACCTTTATAATTTGAGGTGGATGCCTTACCGTTTAACCACTCCGACTCCATGCTCTGTAAGTAGTGCAAAAGAAGATGATGATGCCTTAACATTATTAAAGGAAATATACTACCCTTTACTCTGTCACAATGGTTCAGTAAGTGAGAGGGATAGTGAAGTATTAGAGACTTCACTTTACTAGGTCCAGCATAAAGAGGTGAGGTGAAAAATTCCCTTCCTCACTGCCTTTTCCTTCCCTAACTCAAGAGCAAAGTCAGGTACCTATTTACCGCTGAGTAGACTGGAGCGTGTCAATACCATGAATTGAACCCAGCGACTCAGCTTTTACAAACCTAACTAACTTTATGTCAAAGTCAGAAGCTCAACAACTCTTTGATATGTGCAGATGTTTGTTGTTGTTGTTTAACTAGGGCTGCTGAGCTTCTCATTCTTCAGCAGCCAATACCAAGTTGAAGACGCCTTGGTGTTATCTACACTGTAGATCTAGGCTTTTCCTGTGGCTTTTCTGCCATTTCGAAACGTGCTGAGTTGAAATCATGAGCCCCAGTTTCTCCAGCTTGGCTTGCATTTAAAGGATTGTCACATCTGGTCCCAAGCTAGGAGTAACAAGTGTGTGGCATACTGTGCATTCCCCGCCATCCAAGGGGGCTCTCCAACTATGCAAAGTTAAAATACTATACTCTGGTACTGGGCTCTCCCAAGGAATTGTCACGTCCTGCACAGAGCCACTTCCCCTGCCTATCACTGGGTCCATAGTGAGATCCTTCTGCATGCAGTCAACCAAGTCAAGGGGACAAAGAATTACTCCTGGGGCTTAAGTGACTTCTCCATATTTAGTACGCAACGCTCAACAAGTTTCACCACAGGGGGAATCCCTGGAAGTGTGTGGATGATTTCAAGTCAATGAGGATGTAATTATCCGCACAGACATAGGTTCACTTCCACGTACACACACTGCAGCACTGTGCATAGCTGGTGGTTATATAAGACTGTGTGACATATGTAAGGTTGTGTTTTCCTTGTCGTCAAGCTTATGTTAATAACCCAGTTAAGTAGTAAAGTTGTGTTTTCTTGTCGTCAAGCTGGACAATGTAATACCCAGAGTAACATCCTTCTCTTCCAGAGTAAGATACCATAAGGGCACACAGACATACCAGGCAATGACAAAGCAGACAGACTAGCAAAACTAGGAGCAAGCATGGCTCAAACAAACACTCCAGCAAACATGCAGACAGCTAAACGAATACTCCAAAACAACTTCAAAGAGGAATGGCTGAACCGATGGGCAAAAGGGTCTACTGGACATGCCTTGTATAAAGAAATGGCCCATCTCAACAAAAATGACAACATTAATAACCAACGACGTAAGGAGCAGAGCACAATCTTCCAACTAAGAACAGAACACACCAGATTCAACAAACACTTAAACAAATTAAACCTCACACATGAGCCTAATTGCTGCAACTGTACCCATCCGTATGAGACAGTTCAGTACGTGCTGCTCACTTGCCCAGGACACTCCACAGAGAGACGACAGCTATTGCCGGGCTCCCCAACACTCTATACAGCACCACTCAACAGCTACAGAACACATGTAAATTCTTCATCTTGGCATTGACTGTTAAAGAGCAACGAGCTCAGCAGCTCTAGTTAATCAACAACTACAACAACAACAATGCATAAAGAATCAACTGACCACAAGAAGAGTTGTTCAATGCTGTATAAAGGGTGATCGAAAAGTCATTTCCTGTTTTTACATTTTTATATTTTCACTCCTATTAAATTAATTTAGATGAAACGTCAAAATAAAGAGAGTTATAAGGAATATTATTTCACTAAATGCTATGTCACATTAACATTACAGAGGCGCGGCAGTCTTGACTCCCAAGCGTCAATTTCCTGTTGTCTTTTCATGCCTGCGCCAGGAAAGGAATCAACTCCACCTTAGTTGTGAATTCCAACTTCCGGAGCCGTTTGCAGTCTAAAAATCCCACCTCAACTGGGGATTGAACCATGGACCACCAAGCTAGGAAGCCAGTGCCCTAACCACTATGCTAACGCGGCTCAACAATCAAGGACAGCACAGCAATTACTCTGATGCAGCGAGCCACGTAATCGTCCGAGTATTGATTCAGAACACAGATAGTCAAAATAGATGAAAACAAAATCAAATACACGTTTCAGACAAGCTACAGAGCTCCAAACTAGTGCTAAATAACAAAAATTTGTGCCTTACAGAAAACCCAAACTACTTTGTTATAACTTTTGATGGCCAACTGATGTTGAAAATGCAGATTAAGAACAACCAGCTGCAGTCAAGGCTATGAATTATTAAAATTAAAAAAAAAATAGCTGGCATGAAATGGAGAACAGATGAGAATGTACTAAACAAAATATACACTGGATTTGTAGACCAATATAAGAATAAGCCATTGCAGCACATCCATTTGTAGCCAAATCATACTTTAACAATGAAAACAAAGCAAAGTAACTCATCCTCTGACCTCTGAGTTACAAAATCTCTGTTCTTCAATGGTGTAGGACATCGAACTATAATTTAGAAGCATTAAAAAAAATGCAGATGTGATAATAGCATGGGTGCACCTTAAACGAGTTTGAATTAGCGTGATACAAAAAATATTAATCATATCACTTTATGCACACAATTTTTAATAACGAGAATTTCTACTTTTCATTTAACACTGTTAGAAAACTAATCTTGATTATGCGAGGTCTTCAGGAGTACATCTCGCGCTTAAAATGTGACAGCACTGTAAATAAATTAACTTCCCTTACAAATATGAAGAGAAGAGACATGGTACGCAACCAGACGATACGTCAAGGCCTTAAATCCTACCCTCTGCAGACCCAAGTAGAACAGTCCCAATTAAGATGGTTTGGCCATGTCTGCAGAATGGGAGAAGATTGGATACCACGACAAGCATGGGAAACAAAGAGCCAAGGATCCAGACCCCGAGGACGACCCCAAGTCCGCTGGGAGGACAACATTAGACAATCTTTGAAGGACCGAGGACTAGAATGGAACCAGGCCAGGAGGAAGACAGCCGATAGGATAGTCTGGCGCTCTCTCTTCCAAACCTCTACACCTCACGGTAGAAGGGGAACGACTAAGTAAGTAAGTAAGTAAGTACAAATATGTCATTCTTTAAATTAAAAAACTACGTACAATTACAAATATCTGTCATTCTTTAAATTAAAAAACTACATACAATTACAAATATCTGTCATTCTGTCTTTAAATTAAAAAAAACTAAGTACAATTACAAATAAACAAAATAAATTTCATTCGGCAAAGAATATTATAAACTGGTGCCTTGAGAGGAAAAGAAGGATTGAAATGATATGAAAAAATCACCAATGTGGAAGTGGTGGAAACCGGACAAACACAAATGGAACAAAATGTGACAAGGAGGTGATTGGCACTAGTTAGGACATGTGTTCAGAAACCGTTTGATAACATTACAAGGCAGTCACCCAGGGCTAGAGAAATAGAGGGAGATCGAAAAACACATGGAGAAGGGAACTGGTGACGGACAAGAAAGGATTTAAAAAAGGAATGGATGGCACAGGGCAGGAAGGCTTGGAGTGTTTTTGTTGAAGGCACGTCTTCCATGGGCAGCCGAAAGGTAATGATGATGATAAACAGCCAAAAATCTCCATTACTCTCCTGCTTTCAAATCCATCCTTCATTTCCTCCTCTTGCCTTAAATCTTCACCCCCTCTCAAGAAAGTATATCTAAACTCCTTGTTTTATTAAATAATATGAATTATTTTCTAGTCCACATTTTCATAGAAACAACAGTAAACATTTTATAACAGAAGAAATATTGCCAATGCAGGTAGGAACTGTCTTACGTGAATAGTATCCTATATCGTTGTTAGGATTAATGACACAGAGTTCGGCACCTTCCAACATTGCCTGATCCCAAGTCTTTCTGAATTCAGGATCATGAAGAACATCATACAATGTAGCAGCATCTATGTCAGTGAAGACACCACGGACCTGTCAATTTAATAACTAAAGACAATATAACATACTGCTAGTGCAATTAACAGCATGAATGTACAGTATAAATGCATTGTGTTACCAGGGCCTACAAGGTGAACAAGCGTTCAAAGCCGAATCAGTATCTGTTGCACACGTTACATCATCATGTAAGTGGTTAATGGTTTGAAAGGCTATAAGCCCTAGATGTCGATCTATAGAATATATAGAAGTTTGTGCAACCTTGTTCAACCCAGGTAGGTTCTTCCGGATGAGAATGCAGCTACGTGTTGTGTTTCTTGGCACGTGATAATGCGTATAATGTAATATTATCTCTCACCTTAGTTTGTTCACATAGTTCATCTTTCAGTCCCACACACCAAGTCATTAAAGACACTTAACAAAGGCACCATGATAACTACTGTTTCACTGACAACAATTTTCGACGCCACTAACAATAATTATTTTAATTACTGATGACACTCCAATAAACAATATAATGTTTATTAAGATTATATGTTGCATATAAGGATATTAAAGCATGCACTGTACACAAAATCATCGTTATTATTTATATTTTCATTTCTTTCTAACACTAGTAATTATTAATCCTATCCTACACAAATGTGAGAATCCGTGTTCTCAATTATCTCTATTTATATATTCTTGTCCCCATCATGACAAACACTTGAGAATCATTGCTCTCATTATTACGTATTAAATGTGTTAACTAAAATGTTACACTGATTCTCAAAATCTTATATAGAGTAACAATACCGTCTTCCTTAATATTCAATGAACATTTCTTATTAAGTGTTACCATAACTGTAATTAAGTACTGAGTCAGTGGTTCTCATGATGTTTGCACACTGGTGGCATCAAAGGCTAAGCACCTGGAATAAATTCACCACGATTTATTTATCTATTACCTGCCAGTCCGCAGGATCACATTTTATATATTTTTGTATACTGCTTCAATACAACCGCTCCACTAACTGCACAACGTTATAAATATTCATTTCATATTCTATGCATCAACGCGCAGAATAATATTATCATTATACTGACTTAAAACCCGCTTGAGAATCACTATTCACCTTAGTGGATTAAGATCATTGTTCAACAACTTGAGACCCACTATCTCTATCTACTAAAGTGTTAATTATGCAATCCTTTAATTTTAACATTTCCAGAATCTTGCTCCTATTATTAAAAACTAAAAAATATTTATTATAAACCTTTAAAACTGTATACACCTTCTTACATATTTCCCTACAAAACTTTTGTCTATGAACCAGTTAATCTGGCCCACAGACCTATAGAAAGTTCCCTACATTTTAGAAATTCTAAAATCACAATCCTCTCTCTAAGAATTATAAAGCTGCATGTCTTTAATCTCAAAGCTCTCTCTCTGTTGCATGTACAATCTAGGGTATTTATTTGTCAACTATATGCACCTGGTACCTGTTTCCTTTGATGTTCTGTGAGAAAAAGTCAGGAGTTCATGATCTCGTAATCCTGACAACAGAGCAAATGCCAATTTCAGCATGTATCTTGTCTCTTCTCATGTCCCAGTTTAGCGACCTTACTGTACTGTCGTGAGTGTTCTCATGGACAGATGTTCACTGTTTATAGTTACAATTACATTCCTTTTCCTATAAAGGTAATAAAAAGTCACTCAAAATTATATTACTTTGTGTTTGTTTTTAGAACTATTTTCAAGTGCTCTCAAAAGTGTGAGAACCACTGTACAAGACTTATAATAACTGTCACTCAAAGTTGCCAGGAATACACAATGCACAGATGTGCAGCACCAAGTGATCTGCACCTGACTCTGCTAAATGGGCATCTGTTTTTTCTATCCATTGTAGCTAGATTGACAATTCCTGACCCCAGGGTCAGCTAAAGTGAACCTACATTTTAGTTTGTAAAAATTAAATGTTAGAAATAATGCTGCACGGTTTTAATTAATTATGCATTATAAGTTAGCTATTTTATATATTACATTATACTATATTTTATGTAAAGGCAATGCTGCAGGTGGAGCATGCAACAATGTTGCATTGTTCATTATTTCACTATTATATGTTAATATTAATATTATAACTTACACATAACTATCCATCAGAGCATGGCATGGTCACACAAGCCATCCAAATCAAATAATTCAACAGCTAATAGCATTACAAGGTAGTTCTTTATTTGGAATCCCCAAGGTAAAAGAAATAGAGAAACCCCCCCCCCCCCCAAAAAAAAAAAAAAAAAAAACAAACACACACACAAGTAAGGAGAAGGGACCTGAAGACAGACAGAAGAAAAAAGACTACATGGATGGAATTTGAAATGGAGCAGGACAGGAGGACTACTAACAGCTCCATAAGGGAGCTCAAAGGTTAAAAAGACTAAGAAAGAATTTAACCAAAGTGAAGAAGCAAATAAAAACTGAAAATAAATGGAATGAACTGTACATCATCATTTTTCCTTTACACTCCTTACTGGAGCTGGTTCTCCTGCACCTAGCATTCATATGCTTTTGTAGAAGTGACTCCTGGGACAATTTTTGTTTTTTTTGCACAACCTCATATTAGTCATCTTGTCCAACATGCCTTAGGGGGCAGTCGTGCTATTCCTTATTTGTCTCCAAAGAGGCCTCGAGAACTATGTAGGGCAAGGTGTACTTGGACTGGATCTAACAAGACAGATCTTAAATGGGGAAAATGTGTTACTGTCTGTTGCCTCAAAAGAAATACATTTTTTTATTTTTATAGAGAGAACTTACTTACTTACTTAGTCGTTCCCCTTCTACCGTGAGGTGTAGAGGTTTGGAAGAGAGAGCGCCAGACCATTCTATCAGCTGTCTTCTTCCTGGCCTGGTTCCATTCTAGTCCTCGGTCCTTCAAAGATTGTCTAATGTTGTCCTCCCAGCGGACTCTGGGTCGTCCTGGAGGTCTGGATCCCTGGCTCTTTGTTTCCCATGCTTGTCGTGGTAGCCGATCTTCTCCCATTCTGCAGACATGGCCAAACCATCTTAGTTGGGACTGTTCTATTTTGGGTCTGCAGCGGATGGGATTTTAGGCCTTGACGGATCGTCTGGTTGCGGACCATGTCTCTTCTTGTTACTTCAACCACTTTCCTCAGATACCTCATTTCTGAGGTTTGGATCTGGCTTTTGTGGGTTGTAGTCATTGCCCCACGACTCGCATCCATATGTCAAGACTGGGACATAGGTGGAGCGGTATACAGCCATCTTCGTTTTCTTACCAACCTCTTTCTTGCTGAGGAATCCACGATTTATGGCCTGAAAAAGTCTCCCAGCTGCTGCTTTTCGAGTGGCCAACTCTTCTTTGATGCCTCCCTTTCGGTCTATAATAGCTCCGAGATATTTAGAGTGGTCGACCTGCTCCAGGACCTGTTCTCCCAACTTAATCTGATGTTTTCTTTCTTCTCGTGATATCACCATGGATTTTGTTTTAGAGCTGCTTATGATCATCCCTCTCTTCTCCAGCTCTTCCTTCCAGACTTGCAGGTTGGATTGGAGATGTGCCTCTGATTTAGCAATCAGGGCAACATCATCAGCAAATGCCAGCTCCGAAATATAGACCTGTCTCATCTTCCAGTACCCCACTGAATACTTTCTTGTTCTCTCCTTACATGCCTTGATGACATCGTCCATAAGGAGTATGAAGAGGTAAGGTGATAGGATATCACCTTGTCTTACACCAGTGGTGGTCCTGAACTCTTCTGACTTATGGTTTGCTGTCCTCACATAATTTCTGCAAGACTTGTAGAAGCTCTGTATAGCATGAATCAGAGGTGCTGGAATATTCTTCCTTGCCAAACAGTCCCAAAGTTTGCTCCAGGGGACCCTGTCAAACGCCTTTTCCAGATCTATGAAACAAAGATGGATCTCACTCTTATACTCAAGGGCCTTTTCACTCAGCTGGCTGAGTGTGAAGATTAGGTCTTGAGTACTTCGGTTTGCTCGGAATCCGCACTGGACCTCATCCAATTGTGGCTCAGCTAGGCGTCGGAGTCTCTGCTCTAGGATTCTAGAGTAGATTTTACCAGGGACACTGAGAAGAGATATGCCTCTATGGTTTCCACATTGTCGATTGTCACCCTTTTTGAAAATTGGTGTTATGATGGCAATCTCCCAATCCTTTGGTATGGTCTTGTTGCACCATGCTGCCTGTAGGACCTTTAAGAGTAATAGGTCGCCTGATGCTCCCATGTACTTAACCATTTCTGGTGTTATACCATCATGCCCTGCTGCTTTGCCCATCTTGATTTTCTCTAGTGCTGCCTTCAGTTCTTCCATCTTTATGTCATCTTCACCATCATTGGTTTCCTCTTCTGTGTCAGTGGTTATCATTTCTGATGATTCATCATGCTCACCATCCAGGAGTTCTGAGAAATATTCTTTCCATCTTTCCATTACTTCCTTCGGGGCAGTAAGCAATTTGCCTTGCTTGTCCTTTATAAATTTGAGAGGGCATTGTTTTCCTTTCCTCATGTTCTTTAGGGTCTTATAGAACAATTTCTGGTTTTCTTGTGCATCTTTTCCTAGCTTTTCTCCAAATTCTTCCCAGGACTTCTGTTTTGCTGCTAGCACTTTGTTCTTTGCTTCTGTTCTGAGTGTCACATATTCTCTATATTTTTCCATTTGTCCTGTTGTGTTTTTAGCTCCTAAGTATTGTTTCCATGCCATTTTCTTCTCTCTTATTTTCTCTTTGACTTCCTCTGTCCACCAAGGTGTCCTCTTTCTCTGGTTCCCAAGTCGGACTTCACCGCATGCTTCTGCAGCAGCTGTCTTTATGATATCCTTGAATTTATTCCAGAGGGTTTCCAAGTCATCAGGTCGTTCTTCTGTGTTGCTCACTGCTGTAGCAATAAGCCCCTGATATCTGGTCTTAATTTCTGGCTCTCTCAGCTTGTAGGTCCTAATGCTCATTTCTCCTGCTCGTTTATTTGGTTTCTTGCGTGATGTTGGGCAGTTCCTAGGCTGAGCAACTCTTTCAGTTGTTCGTTTGATTGTTAGCAGGTAGTGATCACTTCCAATCTCTGGCCCCCTCCAGACTCTTGCATCTCGGACATATCTGAATGAGCTTCTCCGAACAATGGCATAGTCGATCACTGACTTCTCATTCTTGGTTGGTTCACATCTAGTGTATGCATGTATGCGCTTATGGGGAAACTTTGTGTTTGTAATGATCAGATTCTGCTCACTGCAGAATCTAAGGAGTCGCTTTCCATTGTCATTGAGAGTATCTTCTTCATATCTTCGATAACTCCACCCCATCTAGCATGGTCATTTCCAACTCTGGCATTAAAATCTCCGAGCATAATAACTTCATCTAGGCAGTCATCCACTGTCCTTTGAAGCAGCTCGAAGAATTCCTCCTTGACCTCTGCTCTCTCATCCTCATTTGGCCCATACACTATGACCAGGTTGACTATGGTTTCTCCTTCTTTTAGTTTTACAACCATAGTGCGCTCCGAGACAAAGTTCCATCCCTTGATACTATCTTTTTGATTTTGGGCCACAATGCAACCCACGCCCCCTTTAGCTCTTTCAGATATGGGTACACCACTGTAGAGCAACATGTTGCCATCGAGATCCATGACTCCTTGTCCTTTTTTCTTCGTTTCCGTTACAGCCAGGATTTCTAGTTTTGCTTTCCTCATCTCTTCCACCAGCTCCTCTTCCTTCCCATTTATACTTCTTGTGTTCCAAGTTCCATAAGTCGTAGTCCGTAGTCCGTTCCAGTTCGTCGCCTTTAGAATCAGTCCGGTTTTCTCTCTTGTAGTTCGCGTGAAGAGGGGATGAAGAGTAGTGTTACATCCCTTACTTAGTTGCAAGGGCATCTATACCTTTGTTATGTTTGGAGTTTTGTTTTTCGAGTGAGCTCGGTGTGGTGAAGTGGGATGTTCTAAATACTTATAGGGAACTTAGTGTACTGACTGAGATCAGCTGTGAAGGTATCTATATCTATTAAGAGTAGTGTATTATAGATAACCTTACTTGCTACCACATATCTCTATATCTCAGTCAGAATTATTCTGGAATAGTGTGATGCTACGTTATGTGTCTAGGGTATGTGTATGATGAAGTGTAAGTCACAACAACAGACAGATAAACAATTTAATTTAATCCACTACTCTTGACAACACTGTGACACTCACATACATATAACACTCTACAAAGATATCTTAAAAGAGTCACTGATAAACTTTCGAATAACAATATGTATTCATTACTGGCATGAATGAATATGTGTCCTGATTCAACTACAAGGGAACCAGGAAGCACAATCAATTTAAATTACAAGTTATGTACAGAATGTATTTAATATGAATATTGTAGTGACATATATTATTACAAATGTTCTATGTGTGTCAGTTGTGTAGTAGTAAAATGAGGAATACTGGTTTTGTTTTGTTCAAGCTCTGTTGGTATTTGTCATCATGACTTCAATAGTTTGTCTTTAGGGACCAGTATTGGAGATGTTCACAGTTCCTGATTTTAAGACAAGTAAATTCCCCTCTTAATGTTAATTTTAAAAAGTCAGTTCAAGATGAGGGGACATAATGTTGAGCTCAGCTGGCCAACTCTGCTTATCTTGAGTGATGGCGGCAGGAAAGGATTCCTCTGCTCGAATTCTCCTCTGGGCTCAGGAGACACCTCACTGATAGCTAAAAAGACCAAGGAGTATGCTGTCCGACTCTGGATTCAGCAAATCTCTGACCAGATGCTGCTCAGTACCATCAAGACCACTGTCCCTGAAATCAAGAAGGATGTACCTTCTACTTCATAACTAATTTATATTCTCTTTTACACTGATCACAATACAGCACAAACATTGCGTTCAGAGCGTTAGGCCAACAGTCAGCTTCATTTGAAATACTTTATTCCAGTATTACCCTTCTTAATGGTTACTACGCCTCTGCACTTCCAGCATTATTTCTTTCTAGTCAATCATCCAGGTGTCAGTGTACTGTTTGGCCATTCCATGCCGTTTTACTTCTCTCCGACACCCTCTGTTCAGGCTGGAGCATTTTAGGCTTTACCTCACGTTTGCCACTGAACTACACATATATATACAGGCATAAATCAACAATTCACATTCAATTTTCATTAAAAGATATTAAATGGTTCAAGCTTACCACAATTCATACGAATAACACAGATACGTTGATTAGCAATGAATTCTGGCACAAACTGGCACAAATTTCCATCTGCTTATCTTCCAGGCTTTTATTGAGCCAAATATAAGCTGGCTTCAACGCACTGATGCTTTATCAAGTGTATTTAAACAAGTGGTTTCGAACTAACGCTCCCAAGTGTGTATATCAGCGAGACTGGCCAATGAGCCACGTTTCGACAAGTGTTTGAAAAAATGTTATCTTTTCCCGTCTCCCCTAACAACCAAGATAGTATTTATAGCCCGACCAATCGTGGTTAGGCTTTCATTTGTTGCGCTCCAATCAATTTGGAGTTTACATGGTAGGCTATTTCTGTAACGTAAATTTTTTTCAAACACGTTAAAAAAAAATCTTATGAGCAGAAATGATTTTATGCTGTCAGGCACCCCCAAAATTTTATTTTGGGTATAATTTATTAATTCCTGGACTATTTGCGTAACGTTTTACATATTATTTGTCAGCAAGCCCTAAGGAACCCAAAAATACTAATTTAAAGGAGCTACGTGGCTGCGTTCAAAATATGCAATTTCTTCTACCTCCTGTTTCGAAGATGTGCTGTCTGGGTACTGTTATGTGTTCAAACGTAAACCCATCTAATGTTGTCTTTTCTAATAAGAGTTTGTTATGATTTATAAACCTAACTCTGGGAAAGGGTAGTGTATTTTATCACTGTCCGTCTGAAAAAGTTAGTGCTTGTAGACTTACACGCGTGATGCCAGCATTTGTATATCGCGCGTCGCGTGTTGCATGCGTTCCTGATTTTCAGCCCTCCCCTCTCGCTATCCTTTTGTCCATCTGTTCGTTCGTTTTGGTAACGTAATATAATTAATGTTAGGATTAATTTAGGTCATTACGCAGTACGTCTCAATGTTTTTCTTAGAAATGCAGCACACGTTTCATTGAAGAAGGCGGGTAATAATACAGTAAGCTTTTATATCAACGTGAAAGCGTTACAATTTGCAGACGAAGCAGAAAACAAGGGGGATTTTCGAGTACATTCCTTGTGACAGCACTGTCATTTTACCATTGCTCTTCTCTTTATTAATTTTATTTGTTAGGCTTCATATTTACCTAATAATTTATATATGTGGATTAGAATATTTCATGACACCTCCCCTCTTAAAACAGACATTATATGTCAGTCCTTTATTCTATATACACATAGAGAAATTTATTATTATTTCTGGGGTTTACGGTGATTCTCATCACACGGATGGCGGCTTAAAAAATCCGCTCCCAGATTGGTTTTTCCAGATATATATTCAATGCTAAAATTATATGGAGCCAGAAGCAAAGACCATCGGAGTAACCTAGAGTTCTCATGCTTAGCCTGTGCTAAAAACGATAAAGGTTTGTGGTCAGTTTGCAACTTAAATGCCTTCCCATATAGATAAATATTGAATTTCTTTATTGCCCATATTACTGCAAGACATTCTTTTTCGCTAGTTGAGTAGTTGATTTCAGCTTTATTCAACTTTCTGCTAGCATATGCCACTGGGCTTAATTCCCCATCCAATGCATCTGATTTCTGTAGTAAAGTTGCACCTAACCCAATATTACTTGCATCCGTCCTTACTATGAATTCTTGACTTAAGTCAGGTAATTTTAAAATGGGTTTACTTGTGAGCTTTTCCTTCAATTCTTGGTAAGTCATTTCACATTGTGGTGTCCATGTAATGCGATCTGGAAGTCCTTTACGTGTCAATTCCGTTAAAGGTGCACATATGGAATTAAAGTTTTTGATATACTTCTGGTAGAAACCACATAATGAGACAAAGGATCTCACGTCCTTCTTGGTTTGTGGTCTCGGGGCTTTCTGTAGTTTCTCTAAATTCTTTGGGTCAGGAGTCATGTTTCCCTGATAAACTGTGTGTCCCAAAAATTCCAATTCTTTACATCCAACGCAACATTTGGTTGGTCGGGGCTGTTAAATTTGCCTCCCTAAGTCGATCAAACAGCATGTTCAGAGAGTCAATGTGTTCCTCAAATGTTTCTGTTGCTATAAGGATATCATCCATAAAATTTGTTATACAGGGATTATTCAGAGGATCCAATAATTTTCTCATCATTCTAGAGAAGACACTAGGCACATTCTTCAATCCAAATGGCAATCTATTAAACTCATAGTGTCCTTCTGAGGTACTAAAAGCTAGGTATGGTCTAACCTCAGGCTTTACTGGAATCTGATAGTATCCTTTACTCAGATCCACTTTTGAGAAATATTTAGCTTTATTTAGTCTGGCAAACAGCTGATTTGTATCCGGCAATGGATCCACCTGTCCTTCTGTAATAGCATTCAGTCTCCGGTAATCTATACAGAGTCTATGTTCTCCAGAGGGCTTCCTTAAGAGTACAACACCGGAACTATACGAAGATTCACTGTGCGAAATAATTCCTTCCTTCAATAGATAGTCTATCTCTTCCTTCAAAGCTTTTTCCTTAGCAAACGGAATCGAATATGGTTTCATACAGACAGGTGTGGAGTCTATGAGTTTCATATCATATTCCAATAGGTTTGTATGCCCTGGTCGGTCTGTTAACACCTCTGCATGATTATTTAGAACCTGTTGCACTCTCTCTTTCTGAGTTTTCGTTAAATGTGTACTGATTTTCACCTGTGCTGCTGTCTCACAGGGGTGTAATGGATATTCAAATGATGAAAGTGGTTCCTTTTTCATCTCCATGGCGATGGACAAGGTCAACAAGTGTGTCTCTTCCTGATGTTCTCTTTCCAAATATTTCTTCAGGAGATTCACATGATAGATTTTTTCTTTCCCCTTCTTATCTATCTTATAATTTGTTCTAGACACCTTCTCTAGAACTGTATATGGACCCTGCCATCCAATTTGTAACTTATTCTGACTCCCGGGCAAAAGAAGCAGTACCTTCTCTCCCACAGCCAAATTTCTGTCTTTCGCCTTCCTGTTATAATAGGCAGCATGTTTCTTCCTGGCTTGTTTCAAATTTTCATTGGCAAGTTTCCAGCCAGTTTTCAACCGAGTGGTCAGCTCATTCACATATTGGTATGAAGATGTAATGTTTTCCTCTGCCTTTTCATCAGTCCACGTTCTTAACAAAGCTACATATGGACCTTTACTTGTGTGGACCTATTTGTCCATGCACCGGTATGGTCTCTTCCACTTGAAGCTTTATAGTGATGATTTTTCCTCCCAGAATTATCATTCACAAAACGACCGCTACCAATTTTTCTTTTGGGGCTTTCTCCCCTCTTAAAATTCTTGATGAGAGATTTCCTCCCTACATCCTCTTCCTCCAGTTTGTTTAAGTCCGATTGAGGGATTGTCGGCTTATCCTGGGGTAAGACATCTTTTTGCACTCTCCGCATAGTGGCCATTGTAAAACAGTTAAGTGAAGCTTGTCCGTGAAAAGGGGCTTCCCATTCCATTTGGTCCACTTTATCAAATTTATATCTCTTTTTATTCTCAGGCCTAATTTTGCCCCGTGGCGTGTCCAGGTCCTGATCCATGTTCCCACTTGTGGGTGTTCCCTCATGTGCTATGCTACACCTTTCTACAAAATTCTCAATGTCCCATCTTGCTTTGGGCCAATAATAATTGTGAGCCACCTTTTGAATAATGGTACCTATTTTCTCATGGTCCCCATCTGGTTTCACATGTAGGCTCCTTATTAAGTCTGCTCTATATCTCTTTGGAAGAACCAGCTGTCCGTGACCATGGGATCTAGTTCCGGCCTTCCTATACATCAACTTGTTTTTCATGTAAAAAATCTCCCTTGCCTGGAGTTGTATGACAAGTTGACAATTTTCTGAAACAAGGCTTGAGTGTTTTATCCCCAGCCTGTGCCTTCCTCATCTCTTCTGGAGTGGTATCTAACATAATATCCTCCTCCTGTCTTGAGGTTGACCTGACCTGAAGGGTTGCCATATACACAGGTTTCCTTCTGCAACGGTCAGTGTCATGATTGTCCATCTGACAATTCTTACACCACCTTTTTCCTTGGTTGAAAGATTTTCTTTCATCATATTTCCTTTCATCGAATTGTGGGAATTTATTTTTATTGTCATACCGTGGCCTATCAAATTGGTGCTTACCTTTATTTTGATCCTTAGGATCAAATTTATTAAAGTTCTGTGGTGCCCTAAAGTTGTCCACCTGTTTCTTTTTATTACCTGTTACCTCTGCTTGAGCTGCTTGATACCTTTCAGCAACATTTAGCAACTCACCCAGCCTCTCTGCACCTTGTTCCATGAGAAACTTTCTCAGGTCTGGAGCCATGGACTCTCTTAGTTGCTCTATAAGGACCATTTCCTTAAGATCTTGGGTTTTCCCCAGAGAAGTCCATTTCTCCAAGTATGTCTCGATTCGTGCAGAGAACTGGTGATAGGTTTCACCTGACAGTAGTTTAGCATTCCTAAATTTTTTTCTATAGAATTCTGCATTCTTTTCATACCTTAACAAAAGAGCCTGCTTTAGCATGTCATAATTTTCCTGATCACCTCTGCTCATTTTTGCAAAAAACTTCATAAGCTGCCCCACGAAGTCCCTGAGATAACTTTAAGCTCCACCTTTCTCTCTCTAACCCATACGTGGTAGCTAATAGTTCATATCTATTTATATAGCTCTCAATATCATCGTCTTTCTCAACAAAATGATCTAAATGAAAATTCATAGCTGAGATTGAGGCTCCTTGAGTAACCGTAGCATCAGAGGCAAAGGGACTGGCACCATTTTCAGGAGCATGGCCTTGAAACTCAAACTCCCTTAGTCGTAACTCATGTTCCCTTTGTAATCTCTTCTCCTCCTTTTCTGCTTCCCTCTCTGCAGCTAATCTCTTCTCTTCTCTTTCTGCAGCTAATTTCTTCTCTTCTCTTTCTGCAGCTAATTTCTTCTCTTCTCTTTCTGCAGCTAATCTTTTGTCTTCTCTTTCTGCTTCCAATTTCTTAGCCTCAATCTGCAACCTCTTAGTCTCAGCCTCAGCTTCAATCTGCAACCTCTTAGTCTCAGCCTCAGCTTCAAATTGTAACTTCTTAATTTCCCTGTCAGCCTCTAACTTTCTTTCGGCTTCAAACCTTCTTTCTTCGCGTTCAATAAATTTGTCACATTCCGTAGTAACATAGGCAACCATAACTTGCCCATCTAATCCTAACTCTTTTGCAGTCTGAACCGCAGCAGATCGAAATTTGGCCAGGTCCGCCATTGTCTATCAGGTAACTTTATATAATGTCTAACCAACAATTCAATCTCTAATGGACAACACAGGCACCGTGAGCTCAACCTTATTTAATTCCACCCAAGGATACCTTTTAATTCTTATATTCCCTGAAGTGAATTACCCCCAATATTTTTAATAGTTAAAGATTCAAAATCCCAAGAGCGAGACCCCAATATATGTGGTGAAGTGGGATGTTCTAAATACTTATAGGGAACTTAGTGTACTGACTGAGATCAGCTGTGAAGGTATCTATATCTATTAAGAGTAGTGTATTATAGATAACCTTACTTGCTACCACATATCTCTATATCTCAGTCAGAATTATTCTGGAATAGTGTGATGCTACGTTATGTGTCTAGGGTATGTGTATGATGAAGTGTAAGTCACAACAACAGACAGATAAACAATTTAATTTAATCCACTACTCTTGACAACACTGTGACACTCACATACATATAACACTCTACAAAGATATCTTAAAAGAGTCACTGATAAACTTTCGAATAACAATATGTATTCATTACTGGCATGAATGAATATGTGTCCTGATTCAACTACAAGGGAACCAGGAATCACAATCAATTTAAATTACAAGTTATGTACAGAATGTATTTAATATGAATAGTGTAGTGACATATATTATTACAAATGTTCTATGTGTGTCAGTTGTGTAGTAGTAAAATGAGGTAATACTGGTTTTGTTTTGTTCAAGCTCTGTTGGTATTTGTCATCATGACTTCAATAGTTTGTCTTTAGGGACCAGTATTGGAGATGTTCACAGTTCCTGATTTTAAGACAAGTAAATTCCCCTCTTAATGTTAATTTTAAAAAGTCAGTTCAAGATGAGGGGACATAATGTTGAGCTCAGCTGGCCAACTCTGCTTATCTTGAGTGATGGCGGCAGGAAAGGATTCCTCTGCTCGAATTCTCCTCTGGGCTCAGGAGACACCTCACTGATAGCTAAAAAGACCAAGGAGTATGCTGTCCGACTCTGGATTCAGCAAATCTCTGACCAGATGCTGCTCAGTACCATCAAGACCACTGTCCCTGAAATCAAGAAGGATGTACCTTCTACTTCATAACTAATTTATATTCTCTTTTACACTGATCACAATACAGCACAAACATTGCGTTCAGAGCGTTAGGCCAACAGTCAGCTTCATTTGAAATACTTTATTCCAGTATTACCCTTCTTAATGGTTACTACGCCTCTGCATTTCCAGCATTATTTCTTTCTAGTCAATCATCCAGGTGTCAGTGTACTGTTTGGCCATTCCATGCCGTTTTACTTCTCTCCGACACCCTCTGTTCAGGCTGGAGCATTTTAGGCTTTACCTCACGTTTGCCACTGAACTACACATATATATACAGGCATAAATCAACAATTCACATTCAATTTTCATTAAAAGATATTAAATGGTTCAAGCTTACCACAATTCATACGAATAACACAGATACGTTGATTAGCAATGAATTCTGGCACAAACTGGCACAAATTTCCATCTGCTTATCTTCCAGGCTTTTATTGAGCCAAATATAAGCTGGCTTCAACGCACTGATGCTTTATCAAGTGTATTTAAACAAGTGGTTTCGAACTAACGCTCCCAAGTGTGTATATCAGCGAGACTGGCCAATGAGCCACGTTTCGACAAGTGTTTGAAAAAATGTTATCTTTTCCCGTCTCCCCTAACAACCAAGATAGTATTTATAGCCCCGACCAATCGTGGTTAGGCTTTCATTTGTTGCGCTCCAATCAATTTGGAGTTTACATGGTAGGCTATTTCTGTAACGTAAATTTTTTTTCAAACACGTTAAAAAAAAATCTTATGAGCAGAAATGATTTTATGCTGTCAGGCACCCCCAATATTTTATTTTGGGTATAATTTATTAATTCCTGGACTATTTGCGTAACGTTTTACATATTATTTGTCAGCAAGCCCTAAGGAACCCAAAAATACTAATTTAAAGGAGCTACGTGGCTGCGTTCAAAATATGCAATTTCTTCTACCTCCTGTTTCGAAGATGTGCTGTCTGGGTACTGTTATGTGTTCAAACGTAAACCCATCTAATGTTTTGTCTTTTCTAATAAGAGTTTGTTATGATTTATAAACCTAACTCTGGGAAAGGGTAGTGTATTTTATCACTGTCCGTCTGAAAAAGTTAGTGCTTGTAGACTTACACGCGTGATGCCAGCATTTGTATATCGCGCGTCGTTGGATGAGTTGTTTGTGTGACTAAATGTTTTTGAAGGTTCGGAAATAGTTATCGTTGTAAATCAAAGTTTTAAATTAAGTCAGTCAGATCCATGATGCGATAGCGTTAAGTTCAGTGTGGGCTTTCTCCCAGTGATGATTAAAGATAGTAGTTAGAAGTGTCAGCAAATTGGGAGTTTTCATTGAGTCGATATGCCAAATGGTTTTGGTCGTTTTCTGTGGTGACAGAAAAGGTGACTATCGCTGAGACGCTCAGTCGCTTTGTATGCCACAGTTGTATATGATAGTTCGTTATTTTATTCTGTGGACAAGATGCCAGTGTTCCCAGTCAGAGAAAATGTGTGTATTTTCGAAAACCCAGGTACTTTGAACAGTTTAAGTCTCATAGCAAATAGTGAAATGCAGTAGACAGGCTGACAGGTTAACGAGCAGAAGATAGACTTGGTAAAGTTACATCCCTGGCAGTCAGGCCAGTTTCACTAAGATACGTCAAGACAGAAATAGAAGAAATAAGTCAGAACATAAGTGAAATAATGATTACATACGAAGAATTATATGACAGATAAAATTTGTAGCAACAGTGGTTCTCAAGCTATGACCACAATAACCACTTGAGACAGTACAACACTGAAGCAGCGAGAGAGAGAGAGATAGAGACTGACTGTACTATTATCTACTGAATTTTGATGTATAAGTCTGCCAACCTCAGTGGAAGGTTGGGCATATCATTTTATTCATCTTTTGCTGAATCATGTAAATAAAGTTCAAAGTTAAAGGTTCACTGCTGTCAGCGTGAAAGCATTCATCAACTGTTGAAATCATTCATCAACTGTCAGAATATGAACTGTTGTTGTCTTGAGAGAAAGAAATTTCCTTACCACAAATAAGCTGCCTACTGTATAGGGTAGAGATACGAAACCCACTATACGATAAACACTAGGTAATAAAAGTATGAAATAATAGACCATCATCATCATACACGGCTACAAATGGACAATGCAAAAATCAAGATAGTGTTTCACAAATATTTCATATCAATCCTTAACTGCCTAAAGCTTCATAAGTAGAAACCAGTCTCAACAAATAAGGAGGAAACAAACTGCAAACTGTGAATAGGACCAACATATAATGACAGAACTGTAATCAACAAGAGTTCTCAAGAGAAGTGGCAAAGAATACATCTAGAATCAGAAAGCAGAGCATACTGATAATTTCAGAATGAGAAAAGGCCTTTGTAGTCTTAAATATCATCTATTCCATAAGTTTAAAATATGACAGACAGATGTTTAAATGTGGAGTTGGCGGAGGAGGGCAAAAGCAAACATTAGAACATGTTTTCCAGGAATGCTGGCTCCATGTGAGAAACAGATTGACAATATATCGTTTATCAACCCCTCTGAGAAAGAAACTACAGTGGGTAAACGAAACCTGAGACAGAACATACATTTTATAAGACAAATAGACGGAGTTATAAATGGGAAACAGATGCAGTTTTATGAGAAAGAGCAAAGAAGAAGGTAACATTCAGATCCTACAGCTTTCTTTGAACATATATTCAAGATGATGTATGAAAGTGAACAAAGAAGAAGATCCAGCAGTGAAAACAAAAATGAAATCCACACAACAGAAAATGCTCTCATACTCATTTAATTCACAAGATCATACCGCAACATGATTCATGAAATCAGTGGTCTAGCTCAGACCGCAACATGATTCATGAAATCAGTGGTCTAGCTCAGACTGCAACATGGCATCAGTCATTAAATTAGTTGTGTTCCATTATTTTTTTAAAGTTTTTTGTAGCTTAAAATTTCTACAAGCTGATGGGGCCAGCTGAAACATGGAGAAGAAAAGAAACAATAACCAAAAAGCTAGAGATTTTCATAAATGGGTGCTTACATAGAACAGAAGGATTGAACTGGTATGACAAGATCACTTATGTGGAACTGATGACAAGATCACTTATGTGGAACTGATGAGAAGATCACTTATGTGGAACTGATGACAAGATCACTTATGTGGAACTGATGACAAGATCACTTATGTGGAACTGATGACAAGATCACTTATGTGGAACTGATGACAAGAACCAGGCAAGAGATGAGAAGGAAACGATGGCAATGGATAGGAATAGGTCACACTCAAGAAATCTGCTGATAGTATTACAAGGCAGTTCTTGTTCTGTAATCCCAAGGGTAAGAGAGGTTGATAGAGACCAAAGAACACAATGAAAAGAGAACTGGGGACAAGGCATGAAAGGGATAAAGAACATATGGAAAGGCTTTGAGCTGATGGCACAGGACAGAAAGACTTGGAAAGAGTTTGTTGAAGGCATGTGCTCTTGAGGTGCTGAAGATGATTTTCTATTATGCTCAGTTACCGACCTTTTCACATACTAAACTGTTAATACCTCTAGTGGGACCCAAAGATGCAGCAATAGAGAATGCAGTCAGTGACCCATAGCTTGACTGCTTGCATCAGGATCAGCGAACCAGAGCTGGTCAAGACCGTACTCCACCTCCACGTGGTGGTCCTGGAAACAGTCTGCAGCAGTGCAGTCTGGCTGAGCGAGTACGGATCGAAGAGGGAAGGCAAACCCGGTCCCAAAAAATGCCGTGCTGAAGTTGGATGTGTCGACTGAAAGGTGCAGATATCGCAGCTATGGCGTAAACAGACACAACGCAACCACCGTCCTTTTCAGGGCGAACGAGGAAGAAGAAGCAGATACCTCTAGTAATTGCATGTTTGTGCATCACAGAAATATACAAGTTAAATTCTAAATCATAATGAAAATGACACTATACACAGTAAATTTTGAGAAAATAGACAGATGGAACATAGCTTCCAGATATTACTGTCCAGCATAACTATGAGTATATGAGGAGAACTGCTGTTTGAATACCCAACATTCTTTTGTCTGAGGTGTCCTTTTCTATCTAGTCCCTGTTGTATTATGACTTTCTACTATGACTGCGATCACCCATATCTTTTTTTATCACTTTTCCATCACTTTTTTTTTTTAACCAGCGGCACAACCAGCGGCATTGCATGGGGGGACTTTCCTTCTAACCCGTCAGGAGCTTCGCTCCTTCCCATCCACAGAGGGTTTATCACAGGAGCCGTTCAGGTTATTCAAAACAGTAATCTGTTTTTAACAACTCTTCTCCTATGTTCCATGGGGGATAAAATAGACCAGGGGTCAGCAACCCCGGAGCTTTTGGGATCTACTTTAAAAACACTGAGCCCTTTAAAGATTTATTATTATGTGCGATATTTTAAGCAGGGGGAGGGAAGGGGATGATATTTTAGTAGCCAGCTCAACGGTTTTCATTGGGAATGTGGAAAAAGTACCCTTGATCCCAGGGACACAGCGATTTTAAGTGCCGGTGGCAGAGGTTTAATCCAAAATTTTCCTAGTCTAAACATGTTTTTCTTTTTTTTTCCTGCAGTTGCCTAAAGATCTATCAAATTATTCCTTGGAATCTACCAGTAGATCTGGATCGACTGGCTGCCGATCCCTGAAATAGACTGATGATGATAATGACGGTCATCAGTAAGAGTCTACACAGAGATAAGACAATCAACAATAAAAGAAAACTGGAGAATGACATGAAAAATCATGGATCTTTCTTGAAATGACCTAAAAAAGATAATCTGGACAGAATGATCTGGGAAGCTATTATAAGAGGCAGATATAAGAGCTTGAAACAAGTAAAATAGAGAGAGAAATGGATATTACCTTCACCATCTTGAAATCTGAAAGTTCGTTTGCTTTGGTCCACACCATTGTTTGATTTTTGTTGGCTTCTATTTTCCATCCTTCTGTCTCTTCACATATAGACTTAAATTGCTTGAAATCTGAATCATCTGGTATACGCACTTCTCCAACTCTCAGTGTCAATGATGAAGACATTGTTAATCTAAAGAGGACAACTTGCCTTTCTAAGTTTAAAATAAAAAAAAAAAAGAAAGAAGAGAAATTAAATACACATTCTACAAGTAATCTATATTCTTATTTCTATGTCTGTATTTACTGAACTGCTTACTGTATTAACTGTTAGAATTTTTTTGTTCTACCATCCTGGGCATTCTCATTCATTTGTGAGACTCAGACAGGCCTCATAGGCTGAATCACAAAATAGTACACAGACATAGTGATGTTTGCCAATGTCTCCCAAATAGCTGTCAATACGCCGGTATTGTCATGTCGGCAGTGTTGCTTTGTGATTAAAATATCAGCGGAGGTTTCGTTACAGATAGTTATAAAAGTCAAAAGTGTATGTCTGGTTGAATGGAAGCACTTCAGTGATGGCTTTATATGGATTTGCAGGGTTCATGGAAGGTAAACTGGTATTTTCTTCTTGTTTTTAATGAAGCCTGAATGTTTGTTGAAAACAGGTTTATGATTATGGCTAAGGTTAGCTGAAATGAGTATGCTTTTAATATGAGCAAGCGACAAGGCCAACGTATCAAGACAGTTGGTCGACATGTGTGCAACTGCCAGTTAGGCGACATTTGAGCGACTGTCATTTAAAATGAAGAGCTGTGAGTTGTGTTTTTGCTATGGTCTCAAACAAGAATTGGGACCGAAGACGCAGCAAAAGAGATGAATGCAGTCAGCGACTCATAGCTTGACTGCTTGCATCAGGGTCAGCGAACCAGAGCTGACCAAGACCCTACTCTACCTCCCTGTGGTGGTCCTGGAAACAGGCTGCATCACTGCTGTCTGGCCGAGAGAGTAGGGATCGAAGAGGGAAGGCAAACCCGGTCCCAAAAAATGACGTGCGGAAGTCGGGCCGAAAGGCGCAAATATCGCAGCTTCGCTGTAAATGGTGACACAACGCAACCAATGTCCTTTTCAGGACAAACGAGGAAGAAGAAGAAACAAGAATTAAGAGAATGTTTGTCGAAAACAGCTTAAAACAGGTTAATGATTATGGCTAAGGTTAGTTGAAATGAGTATGCTTTTAATATGAGCAAGTGACAAGGCCAACGTATCAATAGACAGTTGGTCGACATGTGTGCAACTGTCAGTTAGGCGACATGTGAGCGACTGTCAGTTAAAATGAAGAGCTGTGAGTTGTTTTTGCTACGGCTTCAAACAAGAATTAAGAGACGCAGTAATAAGGGATAATGGTTAGAATCCTACAGCTAACCCCTAACACCAACCTTAATCCCAAGCCATATGCAGTAGGCGGACTTATGATGGCATTGAGCAGCACTCTCTACTGTCATATATTTCAACCGCGACGGTTTAAGTAATATCCTACGATGCTACATACCTCATATACCGACACGGCTGCCTTCTTCACCTGGACACATGTGCGGACGTGTTTTTATTTGGCTCTACATTTTGGATATTTTATTCTAAGTTGTTCCCATTTAATATGGATGGTTTATACATCCCTGTGTTGGCGGTTTTGTTTGACATACAATGAAATTGTTTATATTGCAATTGTGTTAAATTCACGTATTAATATTGTGTTTTTTTCTGTATGGAATGACGGTATTGTGTCCTGCCACCATTTGTCGATAAATCGAAAACTACTTCAACAGTTGTTACACATTCTAAATTTTGACGGTGACCTTCTGGCTATGGAACAATACACAATGTTAAATTACAGGGCTCGTCAGCCCTCAGGCATGTAATGTGATCATGGCGAGCGAGGAGAACAGCGTCGTCGTATCAGCGATAGTAAAACCACCCAGAGATGGAAGATTACGTCCCTCTACAGTCACTAAGAGCTACTGCCTTAACAAAGAAAAAGCCATACAAAGAAAACTTCACGCCTGGACCAACCCTCCACATTTGATCATCAAACAAACGAACAAGGGTCAATGTTGCTCTGTTGAATTCCGTAACAGTCAACATTACGAAATTTTCAAACACACTTGCCTAGAATACTACAAAAGCTGTTCCATTGAAACCCGGAGCGATCAACTAAACGCTATTGTTGAGGATAAAATAAAAACGGACCTCCTCACAATACATCTGTATCACACAAAAAATAAGATTTTAACACAAGGAACGACAGAGTGCGTACAGACATGGTTGGACGTCGAATTTTCTCACCTCCAAAGATCAGCTCTAGATAAAACCATGATTGTAACTGATCCTACTTCTTCTCCAACAATGATAGGAGACGAGTCTACCAACGCAAAATCTCAGCTAACCATTGAAGCCAGTCCTCCTACCCCTGATCTACCACCACCAACCTGTGATCCAACACCACCCACTTTCGATCCAACACCACCCATATTTGATCCATCAGGACCCCCCTTTACCCCTGATCTAACACCACCAACCTGTGATCCAACACCACCCACTTTTGATCCAACACCACCCATATTTGATCCAACAGGACCCACCTTTACCCCTGATCTAATACCACCAACCTGTGATCCAACACCACCCATATTTGATCCAACAGGACCCACCTTTACCCCTGATCTAACACCACCAACGTGTGATCCAACAACACCCACTTTCGATCCAACACCACCCATATTTGACCCAACAGGACCCACCTCTAATGGACCGACAGCTCAAAAGCCCACAATAAATTATCTAGAAGTTCACATCAACCAACCCACTGAAGTCAGCGTAAACCACACTTTGAAAGATGCATTCATCACTTCTTCAGATAACCCACCCAATATGGACGAGACCAACCCATCCTGCCTCCCAGATACAGCTACTTTCCAAGTCAGTGTAAACCACACTTTGAGTGATGTATTCCCCAATTCTTCAGATAACCCATCCAATATGAACGACACCAGCCCATCCTGCCTCCCAGATACAGCTACTTTCCAAACAAAAGTGCCTGTCAATAGCGCAGATGTCTACTCATGCTCCACAAAATATCTATTAGCAAATGAGTGTGTTATGGAACAACTAAGCCAACGAACAGAGAAACACTTCTGTCAGGAGCTGGAAACTATAATTGAAAGTTCTCTGAAAAACGTCATTGAAAAATTCAAGCAGGATATAGAAAGCTCACTGAAAACAGAGCTTGAAACACTGAGACATGAAGTTATGACTCTCCGCAGAGAAAACACAAGGTTGGTTCATCACCTAAACCACCAACCTATTTCAAGTAATAAGAAAAAAGAAAATGGGGAGGTGATTGACAGCCCACGAGAAGCAATTCATCATGAATCTCCAGTTACACCACTTAACTTACCCACCCCTTCTCCAACACTCATTCCTCAAAACAAAGCATGCCCAGGACAGCATCATAATGTTAAAAGCCAAAAGGACATTAGCAGCAGTGTAGGAAGAAGATTAGGACCAAATAAAACATTCCCAATTGAAGTAAAAATTAGCAATCGATTTGGAAATCCATCAATCCTATCTATACAAGCAGATTCCGAAACAGCAACCTCAG
This sequence comes from Oreohelix idahoensis, assembly GCA_024509875.1. Taxonomy (NCBI): domain Eukaryota; kingdom Metazoa; phylum Mollusca; class Gastropoda; order Stylommatophora; family Oreohelicidae; genus Oreohelix; species Oreohelix idahoensis. Next base: position 190,357 of record JAMPIV010000231.1, read on the forward strand.
AAGAAGATGACAGGGCACGTAAACTCCAATGTCACTTGACACAAGATTCTGCTGACCACCTACTGCAAGACAACGAGCAATGGCACCAACAACGCCGTCGTACTCGACCACAGCCACATCCTAATCGTCACATTCCTCACAACACAACCAACATTATTATAGGAGACTCATTGCTAAATGGCATTCACAGCGATCGAATGTCAACAACACCAGGGGAACTAGTCACTGTTATACCATTACCTGGAGCCGGAATAGTAGAAGTTATCAATGAAATAAGCCGTCTCAACACAAACACCAACATAAAGAAAACAACAATACACGTAGGGATAAACGACAGCACAAATGGACACACTCTTAACCTATCAGACATCTCCAGAATGATTGACACCATAAAACAAAAATTTCCCAACACATCCACATATATTTCGTCAATTATTCCACCCAGCTATGGTAAAGCACGCCAAACTGTGGATATCAACAACAAGGTGCTTTACACTTTTTGTTCAAAGCATAACACGTCTTTCATAAACAACAACACACACCCTTTTTCACATCTAAGTCAGGTGCGCCAAAAAAAACTGCTATACAGAGATCAGGTACACACTTCTAAACTAGGGACCAGCTACCTAGCCAAAAATTTAAAGTTTCCTCAGAGGACACACCAGAAACACACACATTCATTCACCAGGGACACAAATTATACACTTAACTTAGTAAACCCAGGCACAACAGCTCATAACCATCAATCACCGTCCTCAGCTGACAAGCAAGTATCTAGAAAAGCTACATTTAAGCCCACCTCCCACGCTAACCTTTATGACCAAATGTATCCGCCACTACCCACACAACAGTCCAGCCAGCTGCTAACTGCACAACAGACACCACTGGACAGATGGACAGATTGGACTACAAGTAACACCCATTCACTTAATCGCAACGCAGGAACTACAGCAAGAAAATGGGAGTTTTCTCACCCCGTCTCCACCCGCACAGAACGGAATTCTCACAATTCATCCGTTTTACGGCAACTGACTCAATATAGTCCAGAAATATTAATGCAGGCTCTTCAGATGTCTATAAACGGCTCCACAGAACAAGATTAAAACCAAGCAACTTAAAACTGTTTTTTTTTAAAACAAGTTTGCAGTGTAACATTCGACCTGACGCGTTCTCTTCGGAAGCACTTTAGTGACCTTTGTCCTGAGATAAAAGAAATAGCTGAGTATCAGCGTAGAACTTTTAACTGTCACTTTTGGATGTTAATAATTTTTTTATTTTATTTTATTACATTGTCTGTTTAAACATTTCTTTCTGTTCGTCAGAGCAGGGCGTATCTAAATTTGTTTCCGATTTAGTAATAACTCTATCGTATTAATACTATTGTTTTCTTATTATTATTATCTCTGTGCTTATTCCTCTCATTCCTACGCTCACCATTCTCTTTTACATCTCTTTTACATCTTTTATACATCTGCACCTTCGTTTTTTTCATATTGAGGAAAATTAGGAAATCCTCACAAAACTAACTAACTAAGTCACAGCGTGGACCTTTAACTGTCCCGGAAGGATTAATTCTCTACATTGACTGTGGTTGAAGTAAAAATATTCCTTTTTGTTCGGAACAGACTGTATTTTAAGATAAAAACCACACTTTTTGCAGAGATTAAGATACTGTAAACAGTGTCCACGGACTCTAGCAGTGCATATTTTATTACTTGTCTACAATTTTGTATAAACCATTGTGTACCAATTTTATTGCTTCTTACTCATTCCTACTCCCCTCATTATTTCTTTCCTATTGACTATTATCATGTCCGAGTGCAAAAACTCTAATCAAAATATAGGCATACCACTAATTCATGGCTTAAGCTATCAGGGCTTAAAATTGGTCATTTAAACATTTACCACCTGCTAGGTAAGCTTTCTGAAGTCTCCACCTCCCTCCAACAAAACTTCCACATATTTGGTTTTTCTGAAACCCGTCTCAATGATAAAATTACAGATGACGAAATTAGGATTAATGGATTCACCACCATTCGCAGGGATCCTAACAGACAACATGAAACAGGGCTAGTCATATACATCTCAACATCTCTTCAGTACAGACGCCGTGATGATCTAGAACATACTGGCATTGAATGTTTATGGCTGGAAATAAAACTCCCCAACCTGACCCCCGTTCTAATTGGTTACCTGTACCGAAACCCTAGCTCTTCTGCTGTATGGTTTGACACATTCTCACGAATGATGGACAACGTTTGGGCTTCTTCGAAGGAAATTATTCTACTGGGGGATTTCAATATTGACCTTCACAAACCGAACAACACGTGGAATGATATCACCATCTCATACAACCTCATACAGTTAATCAATCAACCCACGAGAGTAACAGACTCATCATCTACACTAATTGATCATATCTATACGACCTGCCCAGAAAACATTATAGAATGCACAGTCCCACAGACATCATTAAGTGACCACTATCCTATTTGCTGTACCTGGACGAGAAAGGGGTTTAAAGCACCTAAAACGGAACACATCACAGTCCATTACAGGAATTTCAAAAACTTTAACATTCAATTATTCCTACAAGACCTACAAATATCCCCTCTCTCATACGTGTACCAACTTCCGCATCCAGAAGAAGCCATAACATACTGGACACAAACTTTCAACAACGTATTCGACAAACATGTTCCTATAAAGCAGGTTCGGGTTAAAAACATCAGAAAGACCCCATGGATAACCAACGAAATACTATCAACAATGAGAGAGCGGGACGAAGCACATAAGCTCAAAGATTTCAGCAGGTATCGGATGCTTAGAAACAAAGTACAATATCTCATTCGTCAGGAAAAGAAACTACATTTCAGAAAGATGATTCAAGACAAAGCAAACAGCAAAGAAGTCTGGGCAGCCATTAGAACACTAACACACAAATCAAAGTCCCTAAACTCTTTACCAAAAAGCTGCTCCCTCACGGCAACTCATTTTAGCAACCACTTCAAAACAGAAATTAGCCTTCTCAAGTCGACACTAAAGCCAATGGACTGCGATATTAGTAAATTGACAGCCTTCTGCAACACTGAACACACCACAACAGATCTAAGACATATTCCTTTTCTAACAGTACATGAAGTTCTCAAATATATCTTGGCATTAAAAAACAACAATTCATCTGGGCTTGATGGTATCAGCAATAAGATTCTACGTTACGCTGCGCCCATCATTTGCGACTCCTTAACCTATGTATACAACCAATGTATTGCACACAACTACTTCCCCACAGCATTTAAATCTGCCAAAGTGTACCCCCTCTATAAATCTGGCTCACATAGCGATCCCAACAGCTACAGACCAATATCCCTTCTATCATCTCTTTCAAAACCACTAGAGAAACACATTTACAACACCACATTTCAACACTTAACAACAAACAAACTGCTCATTGATAGCCAGTCAGGTTTCAGACCCAAAAATTCCTGTCACACAGCGCTCACCAAAATGGCAGAAAACTGGCTGTCGAACATAAATGATGGAAAATTATGTGGTGCTGTTTTTGTCGACTTCAAGAAAGCATTTGACATGATTGATCACACTATCTTGGTTCAAAAGTTGGAAACCCTCAGAATAGGCTCTAATCCATTAAACATCATCAAATCATTCCTGGCAGATCGACAACAATTAGTGCTTCACAACAACTCGGCATCAGATTTCTCGAAGGTAGTTACAGGAGTACCGCAGGGCTCTATTCTTGGGCCCCTACTCTTCGCAATGTTCATCGACGACCTGCCACTACATCTAAAATATTCAACTTGTGACCTCTTTGCAGATGATTGTACTATCTACACTAGTGACAATGACTGCGTGGCACTTGAAATGACTCTTCAAAGCGATGTAGACAATCTAACAAAATGGAGTAATATGAATCGTATGCCAGTAAACACAACAAAAACGAAATCTCTGTTGATTACCACCAGACAGAAACTCCTAAGCTGCACCAAAAGATCGCTACAGCTACACGCGGAATCAATACAAATTGAACATGTAACAGAACACAAAGTTCTGGGGATCACGATTGACCAGCACTTAACGTGGAACTCCCATGTACGGAATTTAACCAAACACATAGCACAAAAGACGTACCAGCTAGCCAAAATAAAACACTTCTTAGACGCAGACACTAGACTATTGTTCTACACCTCACATATACAGACACATCTAGATTACTGCTCTACACTATGGGATTGTTGCCCTGCTTCCACCTCGAAGAGACTGCACTCCCTGCAAAAGAGAGCAGTGCGTCTGATCACCGATAATCGCACGACACCACACACAAGGACAGGAAAAGAACCCAAAATACTGTCGCTAAAAAAAGTCTTCTCTACAACAAAGCCAAGCTGACTCACACAATTCTATCTAACAATGCCCCGTCGTACCTAAGATCATTGTTTCAAACCAGTAGAAGGGAGGGACAACGATTACATCAGTTACGTCTGCCCAAACCAAGGATCGACCTGTTCAAAAAGAGTCTAGCCTACTCTGGTGCCTACTTATGGAACAGCCTTCCACACCACCTAAAAAGCCTACCTACACAATATTCTTTTAACAAAGCTCTTTTCAAACACTTCCTCAACACTGATTATCTACCCCCATAGAAACAGTATTTGCCTGTCAACATCTCATCCATAGGTCAACATTTCTTTTCCTCTTCCGCTCATTTTTGTGTGTGAATAATTTGTTTTATATCCATGTAATATCATTATTATATTCACTTTAAAATATGATTATATAATGTAATGTATGTGTGAATGTACCCACATAATACTGTACTTTAGAAATGTGAGTCGTGAGAATGTACCCGCATACCAAAAATACAGATTAATTGTAGACGGATTGACCGCATGAGTGAGTGTCGGTATACAGAATTTATTTATTTTTATTTATTGTTTTATTTATTTTATTTTAATTACTTTTTTCCCCCATTTACTAGCTTGTTTGTTTCAAAAAAAAAAAAAAAAAACCCTACTCATTTTTTTAATTATGCTTGCATACTGTAAATGAATGCTGTTATGGTAACTTTATAATGTTGCATTCCTTTAAATTAATGCTTAAAGCATCATGTGGGAATGAAAGGATATAGTATGCAAGATTAATGAGAGTGGAAGGGCAGAATGTTAGACGGGCCTGCGCGCCCAATTCTTTACCCTTCGAAAATAAAGTTCGTTCGTTCGTTCGTTCGGCTCGCTAAAGTGACAATGACATAGCAATAAAAGCAACACAGATGATGGCATCCACAGAAAAATCTGTTTTTTTTTTCTATATTGCTGAAATAGTGACGTAACCTGTAATGGGCTTATGTCGAACCTTCCCATAAAACTGAAAAGGTTGTGCTCTATCACCACTGGAGACCACGTCAATGCCAGAGACCCAGTGAAAAGCAATATGACCAATAGAAAGTGTAACTTTGCTAATCTAAAGCCATAAATCATCAGTGACAACCAATATATGGCGTCTGGTGATTTATTTCTCGAGGAATTAAGAACACAATAGCATGTAATAATACAAGTCACAGTTTTCTAAGTATTACGTCTGCGCTGAACTTTGTGTTGAGATTTGTGTACGCGACAGATGTCGATATAAAAAGATCTATACCACAACCGCTTCCGCGAAATATTTCCCAACTTCGAGCGCTGAAGAGCAGAGTTGTCACACCTTTGTTTTTCCATCACTAGCATGATGATTTTCGGTCCAATCCATGTTTTTTTTTCATTGATAATCTGTGTTTTTTTTCCGCTCAAGCTTCAATGATTTTTAGTTTTAAAAGAGTTTTTTTTTTTTCCTGAAGTTTTTTTAATAAAATATCCCGTTCAACCCTTGATGGGTTATAATTAAGACATAATAGTAATAATAATAAATTCTTTAAGCGCCAAACACGGCGCATAAGGCAGAAACCAGTGCTCTCCAGGTTGTTCGTTGTGACGCCACTCCTCTTAACTCTTGCACATTATTTAGGCCCAACGTTCTTCCTTCTCTTATTATTGTTCTTCTAAGTGATTCTTTTGGTCTTCCTTTTTTCCTCTTACCCCCAGGAACCCAAGTGAGCGCCTGTAGTGGTATTCTGTTATTTTGCATTCGTAGGACATGACCGATATATGACCATCGTCTTTTCCTTATACAGTCGGAGACATATTTCTGCTTAGAGTCTTCTCTTATTTGTCGATTAGTCTTGAATTCTTTCCAACTGATGTTCATGAGTTTTCTAAGACATTTGTTCTCGAATGTATTCAGCTTGTTCTCCAATGATTTTGTTATTTTCCAACTTTCACAGCCGTATGTTAACACTGAGATAACATTTGAATTAAACAGACGAAGCTTGGTATGTATATTCAGTGATCGTAATTTCCAAGGTAAGGTTTTTGCCAAAGTCATCTTAATGCGACTACACAAGTTAGCTGAGCGCATATATCCAGAGGCACAGTGTGGATTCCGAGCTGGCAGATCAACAACAGACATGATCTCTCTCTCCGCCAGCTTCAGGAAAAATCAAGAGAGCAGAAAAGACCATTATATATCGCCTTTATAGACCTCACAAAAGCATTCGACCTGGTTAGTAGGGATGGACTCTTTAAAATCCTCCTGAAAATAGGCTGCCCTTCTAAAATGCTGGAAATGATAAAGTCATTCCATGACGACATGAAGGGAACAGTCCAATATGCTGGAAGCACGTCACAGCCCTTTGATATACGAAGTGGCGTTAAACAAGGCTGTGTTCTGGCTCCAACCCTCTTCGGAATCTTCTTTGCCTTACTCTTGAAACATGCATTCAGAGATGCAACTGAAGGAATATGCCTTCACACTAGGTCAGATGGCCGTCTGTTTAATCTTTCAAGGCTGAAGGCAAAAACAAAAATCAGAAGGGTCACTATAAGAGACTTGTTGTTCGCTGATGATGCTGCAGTCGTCACTCAAAGCCAACAGGAGCTTCAGAGCTTGATGAATCGCTTCACTAAAGCATGCAAGGACTTTGGCCTCACAATAAGTCTAAAGAAAACGAATGTGCTGAGTCAGGATGTGGGTGCTGCACCAGTTATCACTATCGATAACTATGAATTGGCAGTGGTGCACCACTTCACATACCTAGGGTCTACCATCAATGACAAACTCTCACTGGATACAGAAATCGACAGCCGCATTGGCAAAGCTGCAGCTACCTTTGCCCGCCTCACATCGCGTGTTTGGGGAAACTCTAAACTCACAATGAAGACCAAAGCTGCGGTATATAATGCCTGCGTCACCAGCACACTCCTATATGGCAGCGAGACCTGGACGACCTATGCTAAGCAAGAAAGAAGGCTCAATACCTTCCATTTGCGGTGTCTACGCCGCATCCTCGGCATCCCGTGGAAAGATAAAGTGACAAATGTCGAGGTGTTGTCACGTGCTGGCCTTCAAAGTATGTATACGCTGCTTAGACAGCGCAGACTTCGCTGGCTTGGCCATGTTCGCCGCATGGAAGATGGTCGCATCCCAAAAGATATCTTCTACGGACAATTAGCAGATGGCAAGAGAACAGTTGGGCGACCACAGCTGAGGTTCAAAGATGTGTGCAAGAGAGATATGAGGGCACTGGACATGGATCCAGCAACATGGGAGGATGAAGCTGCCGATCGCACTAAGTGGCGATGCTATTTACGGCACCACCTCAGATTGGGCGAAGAGAGGCTCACACAAGAAGCAGAGGTGAGGAGAAAACCAGGAAAATAAGCAGCTGAGGGCTGCCACCTCAGGGGCGCATTCCCATAGTCAGTTATGACTGAAGGGGCTATTATCATTATTATTATTATTATTATTATTATAAGTGATTCTTTTGGTCTTCCTTTTTTCCTCTTACCCTCAGGAACCCAAGTGAGCGCCTGCAGTGGTATTCTGTTATTTTGCATTCGTAGGACATGACCGATATATGACCATCGTCTTTTCCTTATACAGTCGGAGACATATTTCTGCTTAGAGTCTTCTCTTATTTGTCGATTAGTCTTGAATTCTTTCCAACTGATGTTCATGAGTTTTCTAAGACATTTGTTCTCGAATGTATTCAGCTTGTTCTCCAATGATTTTGTTATTTTCCAACTTTCATAGCCGTATGTTAACACTGAGATAACATTTGAATTAAACAGACGAAGCTTGGTATGTATATTCAGTGATCGTAATTTCCAAATGTTAGATAATCCATTGAAGGCGCTAGCTGCCAAAGCAATTCTAGTATGAATTTCTCTTGTTGTGTCACCATCCTGAGTCATTTTACTGCCTAAATAATTGAAACTTTCAACTTTCTGTAGTTTTTCCCCGTTCAGGATGATATCGAAGGTCTCGTTAGAAAAGTTCATAACTTTAGTTTTAGAGGCATTTATTTGGAGACCTATTTTAACCGAGAGATGACACAGATTATTTACTGTTTCTTGGGCCTGTCTGGGTGTTGGACTTAAGAATGCCAAATCATCTGCAAAATCAAGGTCTTCCAGGGACTTTCCATCTGTCCATTTTATACCTAATTGTCCATGAAGACAACACCACTGAAGCCCACCCTATACCCTGTACCATGGGAGCAGGCCAGCAGTGCCCTCCAAATTAATACATCAGTCAGTGGTCTCACAAGTGGATCTGAGTATAATGATCTGCAAAAACGAACTGCTACATTGAGTATGATCCAAGAAAGCTATCCCGATCAATCATGGATACATGCCTATACAGATGGATCAGCAACAAATGCTGTTAGGAATGGAGGTGCCGGTATCTTTATCTCATATCCTGACAACCACTATGAGACTAGGCACATTCCCACTGGTAAATTCTGTTCCAACTATACAGCTGAGGTTCAAGCTCTAGAGCAAGCTGCAAATATGAGTTATAACACCAACTCTGACTGCCACCAGGTAGTCATCCTCACAGATGCACTGTCTGTCCTGCAAGCTCTCAAGGGTGGTAAACTCCCGCATCTGAGAAATGAACTAAACAAGGTAGCTGCCAAAAAGAGAACCATACTTCAGTGGGTACCATCTCATTGTGGTGTACCCGGAAATGAAAAGGCAGATAAACTTGCAAAAAAGGGAGGAGAATGTGAACAAGAAGATAATGAAGTCACATACTTTGAGAAAAAGAGAGCTATCCAGACTATCAGAAGAGAACAGAACCAACCCAAAGACGACTATCACACTCTCGACCGGCAGGGACAGATAACTATTTTTCGACTCAGGACAGGGCATAACAAACTGAATAAACACATGCACAAGCTACGATTGTCTGCTTCACCACTGTGCACATGTGGATTAAACGAACAAACTGCTGAGCATGTTCTACAGGACTGTCCTCTGTATGACCAGTTAAGAAAGATATACTGGCCGAATGACTCAACACTAAACTCAAAGCTATATGGAGTTAAAGAGGAACTTCAAACAACAGTCGAATTCATCATGAGAACTCGTCTGACGGTGTAATCATCAAAGATGCGATCGCAAGAAGAAGAAGAAGAAGAATACCTAATTGTTCGTTGTGGGTATAGTTTTTCATAACCCAATCAATAGCTATTCCCAAAAGTCTTCTTCTTCTTCGATCCTTAACCACCGACCGTCAAAGCAGTCAGTGGCCATTACGCCTAGTGGCGTCTTGTAGGGCAACAACAAATTGATTCCACTTTGCACGGTCGGTGGCCATCCTTCGTACAGTGCCCCAACTCTGGTTCATTCTTTGCATCTCAGCCTCCACAGTCCTCCGCCAAGTTGTTTTTGGTCGACCTCTCTTTCGCTTTCCTTCAGGGGTCCAAAGCATAGCTGTTCTTGTGATGGCATCGGGGTCTCTTCTGAGGACATGACCAACCCAGCTCCAGCGTCTGCCAGCTATGATGGTATGCATGTCCTCTTGCTTGCTACGAGTAAGCAGATCTTGGTTGGTAATGGTATTCGGCCAAAAGATTCGGTGAATTTTTCTTAGGCATGTTGTGTGAAAAGAGGACAATTTTGACATTTCCTTCTCTGTGACTCTCCAGCATTCCGCACCATAGAGAAGCACAGAAAGCACGCAACTCTGGTATAATCTTAATTTTGTGCTTGTGCTGTATTTGGAGGACTTCCAGATGTTATTTAGGCTAAAGAAGGCTGTTCTTGCCTTATTCATTCTGATGTTGATGTCTTTGCCTGCCCCACCGTCTGGTGTTACTATGCTTCCTAGGTATGTGAAGGTATCTGTCTGTACCAGTTGCTGATTCCTTACTGATATGGGCTCAGGGTTGCTCACATTGAGCGTCATGACCTCAGACTTCTTTAAATTGATGTTCAAGCCCACCTGCTGGCTAAATTTATTAAGTCTATCCGTTTTTTCCTGGATGTGTTGATGTGAATGTGCCAGCAGTGCAATGCCATCTGCATATTCCAGATCTTCCAATGTTGAAAATGTAGTCCATCTTATTCCTCTTGGACTGCCCTCTGTTGTCTGGCGCATCACCCAGTCTATGACTGTTAAAAATAGAGTGGTTGATAAGGGGCATCCCTGTCGTACTCCTGTCTTCACCTCGAAGGTTAGGTTGCTCTGCCCAACACTACACTTAAAGTTGGCATAGAGGCTTTTTATGATTGACACTATGCAGCTTGGAATTCCATAAGCCCTCAGTATTTTCCATAAACTGTCCCTATGTATGCTGTCAAAAGCCTTTTCGAAATCAACAAAATTTATGTAAAGCTGTCTTTGCCATTCTGAGCACTGCTCTATAATGTTCCTGAGAGTGAATATATGGTCTACACATCTTCTGTTCTTTCTAAATCCTGCTTGTTCTTTCCTCAGTTTGTAGTCTACTGCCTTTGAAATTCTCTGTATAATTATCCTGCCTAGTATTTTGCTGGGAACTGAGAGAAGAGTGATTCCTCTCCAATTATTGCAGTCTGAAAGATCTCCCTTCTTGGGCAATTTGACAATTATTCCTTTGTTCCACTCTGATGGTGTTGTCCCCGTTTTCCACACTTGTGCAAATAGTGGTTCTAATAGTTCTGCTGCTAGCTCAGGGTCTGTCTTAAATAGCTCTGCATTTAAGTTATCATGGCCCGGAGCTTTACCGTTCTTTAACCCTTTGATTGCTGTGATGATTTCTTCTTTTCGTGGAATGTCTGTATTTACATCTAGATCGTTTTCAGCCTCAGGAACATTCATTTGTGTCTCTGGTATTTCCTTGTTCAGAGTTTCTCTGAAGTGCTCTGCCCATCTTGTTTCCTGTCCCTCTACTGTCTTGATGAGATTTCCTTGCTTATCTCTTACTAATGTAATATTGTTTGCACCTTGTTTTCCGCTGATGAATTTAGTTATTTTGTATACTGTGCTTTGTTCATTTCTCAGTGCTGCCTCTTCTGCCTGTTTTGCAAGATCGTCTAGGAAATTCCTTTTGTTGGCTCGGGTTTGGCGTTTAACTTCCCTGTCCAGTTGACTGTACTGTTCGCTATATAGTTGCTTTAACCTGGGGGACTTCGCTTCTGTTTTCTTTCTTTTCATTTCCTTTCTCATCTTTATGGTGTTTAGTGTTTCTGGTGTTATCCAGTCTTGCTTCTTCCTTTCCTGGAATCCCAAGCATGATTTGCTACTTTCGTTATATATTGTTGAAATGGTGTTGAAATTCTGGTCTATATCATCAGTCAATGTCTTTTCCTGGCTTTTGGCAAATTGATATCGTTTCTTAATGTCGGCCGCAAAAGCTTTTCTGGTAAGGGGGTCCTTCAATTTGCTGATGTCAAACCTTTTCTGTGTAGTTACAGTTGGTCCAGCCCTTCTTAGTTTCACTTTCAGTTTTGCTACTACTAAATGGTGATCGCTTCCCACATCTGCACCTCTTCTTACCTTCACATCTTGTAATGCATGTCTCCATCTACCGTTAACCATGATGTGGTCTATCTGGTTTCTGTCCCGACCATTTGGTGATTCCCATGTTAACTTGTGAATTTCCTTATGTGGGAAAAGTGTTCCTCCAATGACCAGGTTGTTAATGCTACAGAAACTTATTAGCTTATCCCCATTTTCGTTTGCTATTCCGCTGCCGCATTTCCCCATTGTTCTTTCATTTTATGTATTGTGTGTACCAACTTTCGCATTGAGGTCTCCCATTACTATAACAAGATCATATCTAGGTGTGTCCTCTATTTCTTTCTGCAGTTGTTGATAGAATTCATCCTTGACCTCCTCATCGCTATCATTCGTTGGTGCGTAGCATTGTATTATTGTAGTGTTGGTGAATCTCCCTCTCAATCTCAATCGTATCAGTCTGTTGTTGATGGGTTTCCATTCCAGTAATGTCCTTTCTATCCCTTTCTGTAGAATAATGGCTACGCCTTCACTGTGCTGTCCATCCTCTCTTCCAGAGTATTCCCAAAAGTAATGGTGACATAATACAGCCTTGTTTCACCCCTGTTTCTACTGTAAACCATTCTGTATTCCCTTTATTTGTTCTAACACAACATCTTGCATTGTCATATAGCGCTTTGATTATACTCACATATTTTGTTGAAAAACCATAGATTATAAGTAACTTCCACAATGATGGGCGGTGTAGACTATCAAAGGCTTTTTGAAAATCGACGAAGGTGATAATAAGTGGTGATTGCATTTCAACTGATTCTTCTATAATTGTTCTTAGTGTGAATATTTGATCAATACATGATCGTTTCGGCCTGAAACCTGCTTGTTCTTCTCTGATCTTTTCGTCTACATGCAATTTCAGTCTTTCTAACATCATGCAACATAATAATTTTCCAGGTACTGATAATAGGGATATACCACGCCAGTTATTACAGTCTGATAGATCACCTTTCTTCGGTAACTTTACAATAATACTGTCTTTCCATTGTTGCGGTGGTTGTTCTTCTCTCCATACTTCATTTATAATATCTAAAATTCTCAAGAGGTTGTTGTCATTAACTGCTTTAATCATTTCGCCTGCAATTTCGTCAACTCCAGCAGCTTTAAAATTTTTAAATCTTTTAACGGCTTGTTTAATCTCGTCTAGCGTAAATTCATCGCAAGTTATTGGCAAGGTGGTTGTGAGTGTTTCATTATTAAAATCAGGTGTTACTGTTGGTGGTGGTCTGTTAAGCACCTCCATGAAGTGCTCAGCCCATCTTTTCATTTGTTCTTTTCCTGTTGGTATTGAATTCCCTAATTTATCTTTAACAGGTGGGAGCCGCGCTGGTGTAATGGCTTCGGCGTTGTACTGGCGACCAGGTGTTCATGGTTCAAACCCGGGCGTCGGCGTTTGAAGAAATGTTTACGGCCGGAAATTTGACTGAATAGCCTGAACGGCTCCTGTGATAAACCCTCTGTGGATGGGAAGGAGCGAAGCTCCTGACCGGGTTGGAAGGAAAGTCCTCAGGTTCCCCAGCCTCGCAATGACATGTCATTGGGCCGAAGGGCTGAAAGCCTAAGTGCCGCTGGTTAAAAAAAAAAAAAAAAAAAAAAAAAAAAATCTTTAACAGGTGTTTCCATATCAGCAGGCTGGTGGCATAATTGTTTTGTAATTTGATAAAGGCACCTACTATTACCAGTTCTTGCAGCATTTTCAGCTTCTATGGCCAGTTCATTGATGAAATGTCTTTTATCTCTTCGAGCTTTTGTCTTCACTTCTTTATTTAACAAGTTATAAGTTAGTTTGCAAGATTCAACTGTATTATGTGTACTTGCCGCTAGTAGTTTAAGTTTTGCTGTTTTCCTTTCTTGTATTTTATCCCAAGTATCTTCTCTCATCCATTTTTTCTTTTTATGGTTTAGGTATCCGGTGGTCGCTACAGCCGCTTCTGTCATTGCTGTTCTCAGTTGTTCCCATTTAGTATCGATTGTCTTGGTGGTGATATCGTTGTCAATTTTGCCTAAAGCATCGAAATAGTTGTTCATTTTGACATTATATTCTTCTTTTTTATCATTTGATTGCAGTCTATGTACATCAATTCTTCTATCTTTGTTCGGTTGGTATATCTTCTTTAGTTTAATTCTCAGTTTAGCTATGCAGAGATTATGATCGCTTCCGATCTCTGCACCTCTATATGCTCTGACGTCTTGAACTGATGAGCGAAATTTTGCGCTTATGCAGAAGTGATCTATTTGGTTCTTAGTTCTGCCATCAGGTGAGTTCCATGTAACTTTGTGGATATTCTTATGTGGAAAAACGGTGTCTGCTACAACAAGGTTTGATATTTCACAAAGTTCTAGAAGTCTTTCTCCATTTTGATTTATATAGCCTATACCATGAGTACCGAGATATCTTTGTACTCCATCGTTGTTGTCACCTACTTTGGCGTTAAAATCGCCCATGACTACCATTATGTCATGCTTGGGTATTGTGTTGATGGTACTTAGAAGTACTTCATAAAAGTCATCTTTTGTGATATCAAGAGCGTCGTTAGTTGGTGCATAACATTGTACAATTGAGAGCTTGAAAAATCAAGACATATGGTGTACTAATTAAAAAAACTAAAGTCAGATTTCCAATACCCAAATATAGTACCTTCTTCCCCCCTTCCACTCAGTCCAAATAGAGTAAATCAAAACTAAACTTGTGTGAATGTTCCTGTGTGTGACCTCCCCTTTCCAAGAAACAATAAAAATAAAAAACAAACGAATAAAAAAACAAACAAAAAACTTAAATGAAGTCTCTATTAACTGCCTTGTTGTTAACAAGGTGAAAAAGGAAGAGAAAGCCCGAGGGTATCAGAGATTATATCAAATCCACCTATCTGCCATCAGCCACACAAGCACCCCATCAGACTACCCCTTTTCCTCACATCATCATTGATTGATTCATTCATTCATAACCCTCCACTCCCAAAGGAGCATAGGCCTTCAACAAACACATGCCAAGTCCTCCTGTCACGTGCTATCATCTCAAGTTCTTTCCACGTTCTCCTTATCATTTTCATCTGTTTCCAGCTCTCTTCTCCATGTGCTTCTCTGCCTCTCTTGCCCTGGGGGTTCCAGAACAAGGACTGCCTTGTAATGCTATCAACAGGTTTCCTCAGTGTGTGTCCTATCCATCGCCATCGTCTTCTTCTCATCTCTTGTTCCACTGGCACTTGTCTAGTACTTGTCATCAGTTCCACGTTGGTAACCTTGTCATACCATTTTAATCCTCCTATTCTACGCAAGCACCCATTTATGAAAGTCTGTAGCTTTTTGGTTGTTGTCTTTGTTGTTCTCCATGTCTAAGAGCCATACAATAGGACTGACTTCACATTTGAGTTGAAGATTCTTATTTTCGTGATGGATAGGATTTCTCTTGATCTCCATATATTTCCCAATGCAATGAAAGCCCCTCTTGCTTTTTGTATTCTTATTTTGATATCCCTGTCTGTCCCTCCAACTTTGTCTATATTACTGCCAAGATATGTGTACCATTCTACATTTTGTATTGGTGCTTCTTCAAGTTCAACCCTGTTATCATTACCTGCATTTATTCTCATTATCTTTGTCTTTTCCCTGTGTATTTTCAGACCCAATTGCTGTGACCTCTCATCGAGTGTTTTCAATTTGTCCTGCATCTGATTACGGTTATGGGACAGAAGAGCCAAGTCATCAGCAAAATCCAGATCATCCAACTGCTTAGTCAGAGTCCACTGGATTCCATTTCTGTTGTGTGTTTTTGATGTTCTAATAACCCAGTCTATTGCTAGTAAGAAAAGAAATGGAGACAAGAGGCATCCCTGTCGCACTCCTGTTCTTATCCCAAATGGTTCTGTAAGCTGTCCTTCATGAAGAACTCTGCATGTCATGTTTTCATATGTTTTCTTTATTAAATTAATGATCTTCAGGGGAACTCCATAATGCCTCATCAATTTCCAAAGTGATTCTCTGTCTACACTGTCAAATGCCTTTTCGTAGTCCACAAATCCGATGTATAGTGGTGAATTCCATTCCAGACTTTGTTCAACTATTATTCTCAAAGTGGCTATCTGGTCTGTACATGATCTGTTTTGTCGAAAACCTGCTTGTTCATCTCTCAGTTTCTTGTCTACGGGCTCTTTTAATCTCTCAAGGATAATCATGTTTAATACTTTTCCTGGCACTGATAGTAACATTATTCCTCTATAATTTGCGCACTCTTGTAAATTTCCCTTCTTAGTCAACTTAACCAGATATCCTTCCTTCCATTCTGCGGGTATCTCTTCCTTTTCCCAGACTTTACCAAGTAATTTATATAACATCTCTGTAGCCGTGTCGATTTCTGCTTTGATGGCCTCTGCTGGAATGCCATCAGGTCCAGAAGCTTTTCCGTCTCTTAGAAGCTTTATGGCTTTCTTTATTTCTTCCTTCGTTGGTCTTTCACCGTTAATTTGTAGCCCTTCTTCTGCTGGCTGGATGTCCGGGGGGTTTTGTGTAGCTGGTCTTTTGAGAAGGTCCTCAACATATTCTGTCCACCTCTTCATTTGCTCTTGTATATTGCTGAGCAGTTTTCCATTCTTGTCTTTTATAAAGGAACTTGTTTACTTGTATTTCCCTGTCAGCTTCTTTGTGCTGTTATACAGTTCTCTCATATTTCCTTTGGCTGCAGCATCTTCTGCCTCTCTTGCCAACTCCTCAATATACTTCCTCTTGTCTCTTTTGATACTTCTTTTTACTTCTTTGTTTGCTTCTGTGTACACTTCTTGAGCCTTGGTTTTGGAACTTCTGGTTTTGCTTGTGTTTAAATCTGCTTTCTTGTTTTTTCTGTCTTTTATCTTATTGATGGTTTCTGTAGTTATCCATGCTTTTTGTTGTCGTTCCCTTTTCCCCAGTATTTCTTCCCATGTCTCATTCCATACAGTTTTGATTTGCTGCCAATAGTCTTCTGTATTCTCTACATCTTCCAGCTGTTGGAGCACTTGGAATTTGTTGGATATTGTGACCGCAAATTTGTCTCTTGTTTTCTTAGATGTCCTACATTAAATTGTTATCTATAGTTTTGCATTGTTGCATATCTCTTGAGTTTCATTTTTACTTTTGGCTATCAGAAGATGGTGATCTGATGCCACATCTGCTCCTCTATATATCTTTACATCCTGCAATGTGTGATGATGTCACCATGATACAACGTTAAAATATCTCCAAAATTAACGATGAAATGTAGGGTTACAAATAATGCGTAAGATACTAGGAGACATGCTCGCCCATGCCAGCCTTTCCCACCGCCATTTAAAACTAACAAGTTAGAAGTGCAGACGAAACGTTTACCCTTTGTAGACGGGAGAGAACGGAGGACACAAGAAAGGAAAAATATGACTGAACACGTGTTTGAAGTTCGAACGGCAAAAAAAGACGCAAGTGGGGGTGAAAGAAAAAAAATTCACGTCCCCTAGTTGACATAAAGTAAGGAAATGGACAAGAAACGGACATTAGCTCTTGATCGAGACAGTCATTTCTTGGACGTTTTTCGATACTTGGTCTTTATTTGAATGCCGCGGCAAAACACATGAGGGAAGGTTTTCGAACAAATTTCAAAAAATTAAACTTGAGAAAAAATATGTTTTTTCTTAATAATAGAGTTATGAAAATAAAACCTAGCTAGTTTGATAGCCCATCTTGAGCAGAGAAATAATATGCTTTCATTTATACAGACGGATAGATAATAAAGAAGATATTGACAAAAGACTGTATTGTTCATATCATACAAGCGAATGCACTGTTAACCCATGTCACTAAAAGTTACCAAAATCTTGGCCTTGAGCCTGAAAACGTAAAAATCGAGCTGTAATTAAAGAGAGGGAATGTGATGGAGCATTGTAGCTAAAAATAACTTAGGCAGCAGATTCGTGTAGGAAATACATGTAAAACCAAGTGTGTTTTTATGAAAAAACAAGTAGAGGCAGACGGACTAACAGACCGTAATACATACTTGACTGAGATTTGACTGAAGTGACTTTTGGTTGAAGATTTGAAAGCAAGGGGGGAAGTCGGCGATTGGTCAACGCATTTTATAGTAGCGGAATAGAGAGGTGAAAGTTTGCCATTCGACATAAGTCTGTTCAGAGACGCAGTTTGAATCCATGGTGGTGTTGATTCCATAAGAATATAACTATATAGTGGGACGCCATCATACGGCCAGCAGCTCAGCTGAGTTTTGCTAGTAAATTTAACTGTGTTCTCAATTCTGAATTCTGGTAAGAATGAACACTATTTATTCTGTATATTTTAATAATTCGAGTGATTGATACTGCCATATCATAAAAATGATTACGACAAGTAAGTGCTCGCTCTAGATCCCCAGCCCTAGATCAGGGTCTAGAGACATACATACAAAGAAAATATATAGGGACGCCTAATTGAAACTATGAAAAAGGATCTAGTGTTGAGATCAGTGGAACATATCACCTATTTTATTCAATAGCAGGAAGCTATTGAACATATCTCAGATGCAATGTAGTCTTGGGGAACTAATACTATGTGAAACCAACTTGGTAAGATGTGCTGTGTGGTCAGAGAGATCTGACTCAGTCTATGTGGTGTTGTTGTTGTGTAGTGTTGTGTGCAGAAGTGGTTCAGGAAGTAGAGTTCTGACACATGACCAATACTTTTGTTTCAGAACTGTGAGTTTCTATTTGGCACCAAAGCGGTGTCAAATGCTGTAGTAATATATACAAGTGTGGACCAGAGCAGTCTATCATTGTGTCAGAGCAGCCGTATATTGCCCCCAGCACGGAGAGGTGGGGCCACAAGACTTTTGTACAGGATCGACGCAGGCGAGATAAGTTATATCTGGCCTGCTGGACTTTCACCAACGAAATTTTCAACTAATTTATCTCTAATACACCATAAAATAAAGCCATGACATTGGGGAAATTAAACTATATATATTTATCCCTTAAGTCAACGGACAATGTTTGGCAGTCATAGACTGGGAGTGATTACACCATCCCAACAGCATATCTAGTAATAAGTTCTCCTGTGACTATCTTAATATAATTACTATTAACCAGTCATTTGAAATAATTAAGTACACATTTTCCATTTTATTATGTCATATGATTTTGCATTCCATTTATGACTCCATAATATTTCTTATGTTCTGACCAACTAAACATTTGGTTCAGAACAAAATAAATTTATCAAAAGATTTAACTTGTAAAACTAAAATAGCCTGAGTTAGTTCAGTGTGTTATAAATTTTATTAATATTATTAGACTTCTTAAATATCTGTGTGTGTGTGTGTGTGTGTGTGTAATTTACCACAACACATTACATATCAGTACCCTAGATTTTTAACGTAGCCACATTCATTAGTAAAAAAGACATGTGTGAGGTCGTAAGTGGTAGTAAGAAGGGCCTTCTGTAATTCACATCTACATTTATCTCAGGAGCCTTCACAGCTGACCTCATACATCACATTAGGTGACATCAACCATACAATACCATCAAAATCCACTACACAATGATGATCTAAACTTCTTGTTTATGCATATATGATCAATCTGATCTTCTGTTCTATGGTCTGGTGATATCCATGTTGCCTTGTGTATTCTCTTATGTGGAAACATGCTTCCTCCTATAGCCAGTTGATTTGAAGCACAGAAGTTTGAGAATAGTTCCCCATTTTCATTCATTATTCCTAGCCCATGTTTTCCCATGACTTCTTCAAAGCCGGTGTTGACTGTACCTATCTTTGCATTCATGTCACCCATCAAAATTGTGATGTCTCTTCTTTTTACTTTTTCCATAATTTCCTGTAGTCTAGTATAAAATGCTTCTTTCACAGACTCTTCTTTGTCATTAGTTGGTGCATAACATTGGATGACATTTACATTTATTTTCTTTTTAGCTGTTTTAAAAGTAGCTGTTATTATTCTGGATTCAACGGCTTCCCATTCAATGAGTGCTTTCTGGGCTTCTTTAGATAACATAAGAGCTACCCCTTCACTGTGGTGTGAACTTTCGTCTTCATGTCCTGAGGACAGCACCAATTCACCTGTGATGAGTTTCTTCTTGTCTACCCCCTTCCACTTTGTTTCACACAGCCCCAGAACCTCGATTTTATATTCCCTCATTTCTGCTGCTACTTGTGCCACTTTCCCTTGTTCGTTTAATGTCCGAACATTCCAGGTGCCAAATCTGGAAGTTCTCCTAGAAGAAAGAAGGTTAGTCAGTAACACAGACTCCTTTCGGCTTTCTCTGTGTTGCATCATACGCCTCCCTGCGAGAGGACCTTCCCCTGTCTTGGATGGCTGTGTTTTATTTTCCTGAATTGACTTGTCCATGTTTGTTGAAGCCTTTTGTAGTTTAAATTTTGTACAGGATGGGGTAACCAGCCCCATGCCCAACCCTCCTTCGTCGCTTTCTACGACATGCATGGCAGGAAACAGTGTTACTATTCTTTGCTCCCCTTTCGGGCCCCGGTAACACACGGGTGATCATCATTGATCCTTATACATTAATTTGAGTTCTTGTTATGTACTGTTTTACTATATTGTGCAATTCTCTAGATCTATCTATTCTCAACACCTGTTCCACAGTTATGGATGAAATGCATGCCTGTAAATTTATAATCTAATATTGATTACCTCGGCCATCAAGTATTCAAAAGTATACCTGTTACACATAATGTCCCACTCGACTCACTTATGGAAGATGTAAATGCAGGACATTGTCGCAAGAGATAAAAAGTAAAGGCAGTCCCTGAGTAGATATTGTCGTTCGGGATGGAAGTGTTGAAGACTTACATATGATAGCTCCAGCTTTATGAGATGAGGTGGACAATTCTCTTCTTCGCTGTCTTGACCTTCCCTAACTCAAGAGCAGAGCTGGAAATCCATTCACAACTAGGTAAACTGGTTTTAAACCCGGAATCTGATAACTTGGACATGAGAGATAAGTGCTCTAACCACACTGCCTTTCGTACGCTCTCCCATGATAGGGAACTCTGTACAGAGTAACACAACAGGAGCCAATCTGATCACCAGAAGTGGTTCACCCGTCGTACACGTGTTTCAGCCCTTTATCTTCTTTACACTCTATATATACAGTGGCATACTAAGGGATTGCGAAGGGACGGTACGCTCCGGGTAACAGGCAGGAGGGAGTGGGTGCCATCGGACACTATTATTAACGTACTCTTTAAAAATCTACTTGCAGGTACAATATATTATTATGTGTGTTTTATGGGGGTGGGGGTGTCAACTGGATGGATCCGCCGCGGGTACCAAATACTTTAAGTACGCCCCTGAATACAGTATATACATATTTATTTATAATTTTTGGAAGTGAAGCACGTGAATTGAAACACAAATAGTTACAGAAACCTCGACAGCAAGAACACATAAGTGCTTTGAGCCATGCTTCCTATATTATATATATATATATATATATATATATATATATGAAAAAAAAAGATCCCTTTACACGCCCATTGAGGCATATTGGGAATATGGTGTTAGGCCCATATTTTCTTGACCGTCGGAACACTAGGGGTGATGTGGTCAGCATCACGCCGCCCGCCTTAACCTTCCCAGAGTTGCTCTGGTACCCATTTGGGGCTGGGTCGAGCCGTTTGTGGCCTAAAAACATCCCACCTCATCTGGGGATCGAACCATAGACCACTGTGCTAGGAAGCCAGTGCACTAACCACTATGCTACCGCGGCTCCTATGCTTCCTATATGCAAGCATATATATATATTTAAAAAAAGTTTTGAATCGTTTTGGCGAGGCGCGTCCCGTTTAACCTAGTCGGTTATATTAGGGCGCATGTCCAAACATAAAAGACCCTTAGGTCTTGGGTTATGTTTATTACATATATATATATATATGGGAGCCGCGGTAGCACAATGGTTAGTTCACTGGCTTCCTAGCTCGGTGGTCCATGGTTCGATCTCCAGTTGAGGTAGGATTTTTTAGACCGCAAACGGCCCCGGGGTCGACCCAGCCTCATGAATTGGGTACCAGAACAACTCTGGGAAGGTTAAGGCGTCCGGCGTGATGCTGACCACATCGCCTCTAGTGTGCCGATGGTCAAGAAAATACGGGCCTAACACCGTATTCCCAATATGCCTCAATAGGTTTGTAACAGGATTCCCTATATATATATATATATATATATATATATATATATATATATATATATATATATATATATATATATATATATATATATATATATAT